>PVKS010022526.1:0-33611 GCA_004027875.1 Aplodontia rufa | reverse complement strand
GAGTACCACCATCTGTTTCTAGGTGGATGACTAAATCCTAGCTCTTTTTGAGGTGTTCTTGGCATATCCTTTTCTGCATGGAACAATTACAGAAATCCAAAGAAATAAAAGCTCACTGTGTATAAGATCTGAGATGAGTAACAAAGAATGCATATTGATAGGCAAAGATATGTTTGCTCCAAATGAGAATATGACAAAATTAAACCCTAGAGTAAGAGTGACTGAATGTAGGAAGAATGGTGAGAGAACAGCAGAGCAGTCCATAGCAGTAGATATTTCGCACTGGAAAACACAGTTGGAAAGGTGGACTAACTCTGAGAGAGGAAAAGCCTACAGGAGGCAGATACTACAAAATGCTCTCCAGAAAGCAGATCTAAACTGGATGTCTCCTTAAATCTTGCGATTTCTCGTACATGTCACCAGAGGCGAATTGTAACATATATATGGGAACCATGTGAATTTCAAGACATGTTGGGCCAAAAAGTATTTTGTATGTGTGAAAGAGAAAACCGTAATACAATAGTTTTCCTTATCCATGGTTTCCATGTAGCTACCCATGGTCAAGTGCAGTCTTAAAACTGTTAATGGAAAATTCTGTAAGTAAACAATCCATACGTCTAAATTACACACTGTTCTGTCTTGCTCAGTTCTCCCTAGGACATCAATTGCTTTGTCTAGCATATCCACACAGTATATACTACCCTCCCATTGTTTCCTAAATACTTGTCTAGGTTATTAGATTAACTGTCCAATATTATAGTGTTTGCATTCAAGTTACCCTAAGTAGTTTCTTCACTCACCTGACTTCATCATACTATGTGGGCATTTTATGATCTCTCCGTATCACAAATAATAAGAGAAGCTATTATAAATTTGTGTTTATTGCTGGCAGCAAGCAACTGGTGCCTCAAACAGCATTACTGTTTGACTTGGGAGTCTGTGTTCTAGTGAGGCCTGCTTTAGTCTTATTCATTCAGTCGAACAGGGCAATGTCTTTGATTACTAATCGGTCTTTCTAACACTGATAGCTTCTTTACTTGGCAAAACTTATCAGGGAGACTGGATATAAGCTAGGCGTGTATAAAAGGGTTTGTGGTGCATATTTAATATCTTCCTGGTTCTAAGGCTTAGAGATGGTCCTGGATGGCCACAAAGGCTCATGATTGAAGGCTTTGCACCAAGGGTGGCATTATAGGGAAGTGGTGGCACTTTTAGGAGATGAAGCATAATGAAATGGCATAGTGGACATGTTCTTGAGGTAAGATGCGGGATCCATCTCTCTATATATATTCTAGTTAGAGATGTGATAAATTGCTTTCTTCCTACATGTGCTCCTGTCACTGCCATTCACACGACAATTTGATACAGTCAGGTATCAGCCCTTACCAAGATCATAATACACCGTTTGTATTTTGAACACCCAAAACTCTGAGATAAATCTTTTTGCTTTATAAGTTAGTCATCTCAGGCATTTCATCATAGTAATGCAAGGCTAACTAATATAAATATGGTAGTTATAGAACATAGTTGCACATGCAGCCAACATAAATAATAAAACAGAATCCCATTATCATTTTGCCTGTTTGTATATATGTATATATTTTAAATAGAGAGGAAACTGACACGTTGTCAATCTGTTCCAACCCCACATATTGTTTTTCCACTCCTGTTCTAACACATATGTGGTTGCACGAGAGGTAGAATTTGAGTGAGAAGGGGATACAACAAGTACATGCTTTGAAAAAAACATCACTGAGTGCATTTCTACCCCAACTAGAATCATTAACTGGGAGGGGGGTGTACGGACGGACTTGGTAAGAGAAATGAAGGACTGCCCAGGAATTTTAATCTTGATGAGATCTCTTTCTTTTGTACATTTCCCTTATTGGGTGTTACACTGTGTTTTTGTAAAATATCATAAAATAAAAAAACACACAACTATCAATCTCTGTATATGTGATCATAAAAAATAGTCACTTTATTGCTTCTAGACAGTAGAATGCAATTTGTAAATATATATGTATATAAAATTTGTGTAGCACAGAAGTTAATAGAATGTTGATTCCACCTCCAAATAATATTTACAAATCTCAATAAAATATGTTTTGTTTTTCTTGAATTAGATAATTTTGAATGATATCTTGGGTGTTATGTGTAAGCACAAATATAAATTTATAATTGATTTTTGAGTTGATTGAATCCCAATTTCTACATTTTCTAAAACTCTTACTCTACAAGCTTCTGGTAAAGATTAAGCAAGATTCACATATAGAGAGACTTGCAAAGTGCAGGACTTTACTGAGAGGGCTCCACAATCAGTGAAGTGTCAAATAGACAGTGTTTTAATGATTGCCATATCTCAATCCTTAAACTACGTTCATCATGTGCTTTAGCTAAGATTATAATTCTGGCCCCAGTTAAACGTCCCTTCAGAATCTACAGTGGTTGTTTAAAACGGAATTCTCTGGCCTCTATACAATTACACATTCTTCTGTGAAAAGAAAAAAAGAAGAATTTAGCTCTGCTTTACTAAAATGATAATTACCATTGAATGTTTTTGAGTTGAGACATTCACACATCACCTTTTACCAGTGAGCTTTCAGCCTGAAAAGAACAAAGCACATCATATTTGCTCTGTCAATAATTTTGACAAGATTTTACTGTGTCATCTTGTAAGCCATCAGGACAAAATATTAGTCCTTGTGACAGGCAGTGGAGAATAAACATTTTTTTGAACAGCAGAAACTGCCTTATACCTGAGAAAACATACCCTGTTCAGGCTGCAGAGATGGCCCTAGAGAGGAAGCCAACTTGCTCCAGGTCTACAAGCCATTTCATATCCAGCAAAAATCAGGTTTGCCAACAAGTCCCTGGTGATCAGGTTTCCCTGATAGTATTTTTATTTAACCTACACTACCTCTTCAGAAATGTCGAATGAATGTTTTCTTTCTAGTGAAAATTCTCTCAGTGCGTGCGCTCCAAGCATTCTCCCCAAGTGTCCCACCCCATTCCCAAACCTAATCATGTATCTAAAACCACCTTAGTTGTGAGAAATCTGCTTGACACCCTCAGAAAATGTATTAAAAGTTGTTGGATAGTTTTGAGGAATAAAATTCTTTTACTATGGAATGATCAGGGGAACTTTTCCTAGGGCCAGTGCCTAAGCTTTTCAAAATGAACATTCTTCCCAGTTTTGGATTCTCCATTGCTCCATTTTAGTGACTGGTGCCCGAAGTTCAAGATAAATTTGGCTTCTGGAGGTCCTTGTGCTCTGCACTCTATTAGAAGTCAACTTCTTTTTTGAAGATGTGTTTCTGGAGGTTCCAATTTAATTACTAGAGTAATAACTGTAATAATAATAATAGAGTAATAACTGTCACTGGCCTGATAAGGGAAAGTTAATGGACACTATATTTATACCTCACAAACTTTGACTCAATAAGTTTAACTAAAAAGAGGGATCTTGTTTTCCAGATTTTCATGAAACCAAATTGTAAATACAGCAATAAGTAGGATTTTAATTTGAGATAGTTTCTGGGGACTGATAGAGATTATGAGGGATCTAATGACATACCTTGCAACAGCATGGTCCTAACTGCTGGCAAAAAATATTATTAGGATCGAGTGTGCTTCCTACTTAGTAGTACTTAAGTGGAAGAAGGGTGAGTGAGTTCATGAGACAAGCTGCTCATTTTAGCAGCTGCTGTCTAATCTGGTTCTGGAAATTTCCATGTGCCCAGCCCCAGTTCAAGAGCTTAGGAGAACAGATGTGGACTCAGGACTGAGACCCAAATTACTCACAAAGAAAGGAACCTGACTCAAAACTGCCCTCAAACAAATGTCTCTGGAGTTCAAGGAAAAGGATAGGATTGGAAAAAAAAAAAAAAAAACACATGGTAAGTGGTAAAAAGTAATTGATTGGAATTAGTGATACAATTATTTTGCCTTTGAGGACATTAAATGTGAAAAATGGTCTTATGGACCATATTTCCAGGACAATATTTCTCAAATAGGTTACTTTGAAATAATAAAGACTGTTTTCTCCTTTCTGGGAAACCTGGGGAAGTGGTTCATCCCTTTCTCCCCTATTCCTCCCCTGAGACTCTGCTAATAATTTTAAACTCAAAGAAAGTTAGAATCCTGTGCAGGGGTTTAATGTGTAGGAAATGAGATCTTGGCTTTCTATGTAGTTACTGTTGAAGAGCATCAGCTACGCCATTTGCAATGCAGTGTTTACGTCTACTATCTCCCAAACTACACAGAGGTCACCAGAGCTCCCCCTCAGCTTCTGCTGGGACTGAGAAATTACAATAGTGCAGCACAGGGACCCCTGGGTCCCCATAATGGATGACTCATTTTCAGTTTTGATTCTAATTAGAACTTGACCTTTCCATTATGAAAGGAGTGATAGAAGAACTATGGCAGTATCAATCCTCATAACCAATATTTATAATCATAGAACCAAAATGATTTGCATGTTATAAATCCTTTATTCCTTTCTGAATATTCCCAAAATATTCAGAAAATCTTATGATGATGGAATCATTATTATTCTTGTTATTTAATGGATGAGGAAACTAATGAGACAGATTAGGAGCCATAGTGAAATGGCTAGATAGTCAGGACAAAGGACCCCATCTAAGAGCTAGAGAGCGATTGACAGGGCATACTTGGGGCCTTCAAATGCAAAAAGACCATGAGGCTCACCTGTGGGAGCAGTTCCTTTGTCCCAGAGGTGGAAGAACTAGGGGATGCTGGTGGACACAGATGGGAACTAGAAAGTATTTGCTACCAGTACATAAACTTCAATCAATAATGTTGGTGCATTTCTCAGTGCCTGATTTACATAGATTTTTAACCACTGATATTGTTGACCAGTTTCAATGCCTGTTTTGCATAGATTTTAACCAATGACTTTGGTGCTTAGTTTCAATGCCTGGTTTGCATAGGTTTCAACCAATGATGTAGATGCATTTCTTAATGTCTGCTTTGCGTGGATGTTAATTATGCTCATACCCCAAATCAATATAAACCCTGGCCTGACCTCCATTAGATGGTATCCTGCTTCCAGGTGCCCCTCAGCCTTGAGGAGTCTCTGCTCTCCTTCCTTAAATAAATCCTACTCCTTTTACTCCTCCTTCTGTAGTTGTCTGTGGATTTCATTCTTCAAATTTGTGAGACAAGAACCCAGAGGATTGGTGCTGAATTCCCGGCGTGAATTTCCACCACACCAAGAGCTGCAAGACCCAGCTTTTAGCTGGGGAGCTGCTAACACTATTTCAGCTACAGAAGCCTGCAGCCAGCCCCAATTCCCAGTTTTAACTGGGAATAGCTGAAAACACTAGAAGTGGGCTGTCTTGGCTGCTGGAATCTGTAGTAGCCCAGACTCCATTTGCCAATGGGAGCAGAGAAACTGGCTTTGTTTCAAAACCCCACATCACTAAGGCTTTGAAAACTGAAATGAATGAGTAGGTAGCTGGGTCTAGAGCAAGAATACCTCAACATTGTACCAGTACATAGTGGGTTTCAAAGTGAAGCAGGCAGATGACTTTGGAAAATCTTAATTCTTTGGCACTTAGGTGTGAGCGGAAAGCAAAATGAAAAATTGACCAGGTCAGATGAAGAGTGGATGCTCTCATACTTACACTGTGAATTTCAGGTACCAGGACAGGACACTAAGGTAAGAAGACACTCAGCATCCTTAATGTCAATTATACCAAATCATATAAAATATACATTAGATTTTCACTTGAGTGTGTAAGACACCAACTATTATTATTATACTATTTCGGATGCACTACATCGAAGTGAAGTATCTGAAAAGACATAGGGTATTATCTGTTTCACTTCAGGCAACTTACTTAAACTCTCTGTGTCTCAATTTCCTTATCTGAAAAGTAGGATAAACAACAGTACGTACCTTTGACAATGGTTGTGAATATCCCACAAATCAATACACATAAAGCCTAAAAATATGGTGGCTGGCACATACTAATGTTTAATAAGTCAAGCTGTTGTTATTTTCTGTAATTTTGATGCTCAGAATGAATAATTACCCTCCTCCACTTGGTTTAGAGCTATTGTGGGACTATTCAGCTTCTAACGCCACAAGCCTATCCAATCAATCTCCTCTTACAATTATATATATTCCATTAGTGCTGCTTCTCTAGCTAACTACATAACTTTATGCATACATAACACATGCGTGCATTTGCAGTATTAATTGAACATTTTTCTTAAAATGAAAAATTAAGTCTCATCCATCATTATGAATCAAGAATCCTCTAGATTCTTTGCAATGCTACCCTCATTTTTGGACTAGCCATGAAAAAGTTCACACCCTCCTTTTTGTAATAGAATCATTGAGCTTACATTTGTTGTGGTTCTACTAATGCAAAAGCGACCCTAGGACAAGGCAGAAATTGTAAATTAACATATAGAGCCAAGCAAGAGAGTAAAATGGAAAGCAACGGGGAGCTAAAAGGCTGCTGACGAACGAACAGTGAATTATCTTGGCAAATGGGCAACGCAAAATACAGCAATAAAATGTGTAACAGGGCATACTGAACTCCAACATGAAATCAGGAGACGATATTTGCAGAGTTCTCTTACATATGACCCAAATGGGAGCAAAAGATTGATTTGGTTGAAATTTAAGTATCTTAAACCCGAATAAAATAAACATATACATTCATCATTATAATTCAAAACCCCTCTTGTTTTTGAAGAATGAGCCCTAGCTTACACCCAGTGATGGGAAAAGTATGTTGCTTTCATTCCTTTCATTGGAAGGGCAGGTCCCTAGGGCAGGGCTATCTGGTGAAAATCCTTGCAGGCTGGTACATTGAAAGTTCTTATTTACACGGCATTAACAATACATCAGGAAGACAAAGAAACCCTCCAAATAATAAACTAACAGTCCTGACTTGTTGCATAACGCATTCTTCCAAGTCCAAATCACACCATGGTATACTCTGTCCCTGAACTTTCATTTTCTGGTGTGCAGTGAACTTCCTCTGGTGGACAGGACTTTAAGAGTCTGCATTACATTTCAAAACTGAATCATCATGATGTGTGCACCTTCAGAGAATAGAATTTTTTTTTTTTTAAAGAGAGAGGGACAGTGAGAGAGACAGAGAAAGGGAGAAACAACTTTATTTAGTTTTTCACATGGCCTTAGTTGCTCCAACACTCAGTTGTGTACGTGGTGCTGGGGTTTGAACCCGGGTCCTCGTGCTTGCCAGGCAAGCGCCGAAACCGCTGAGCCACCGCTCCAGCCCATAGAATTTTTTTTTTAAGAGTGGAAACATGTACTATACCCCTTTGTGACTGCTTTTCTTAGACATGTGGCCAAAAGATTTCAACACGATCCAAGAGTTTGAAACTTTATCATCTTAATTCTTGGTGTTTTCAGATATTTTTTAGATCTTTTAGGGATTTATTTGTTAACCAAATAGCATGAAGATTTGCAAAGAAAATGAGAAGAAGCAGAAAAGTAAGTCTGAAATGACCCTATAGGCAGAAATAAACATTTTGAGGAAGCAATGGGGCATTTTATATGGAAATGAATAGTCTTATTTTTTTATAAGTGAGCATTTTTAAAACACAGCTGCCTTATGTATCATAAAAATGCATACAAGTAGGAACCTATGAAAATGTTTGTAGAGCTTTGTATTATGATTAAACAATGTGAGTTTGGGCACTACAAGTGTTTGTTTTAAATCACAACTCCAAGTTGGTTAACGTCTCTGTGTCTGTGTACTCCAATGCAAGGCAAGAATTTTTGTTACACTTTTTTTTGCCTGGCAAATTACATATATTCATTAACTGTCAGATATTGTTACTCATGTGATATTTTATTTTGTTCATGTTTTTCTTAGTATTATAATAACTGGTGCAGCATTCAGACTTAAATGATCCTGTATCATTCTATTTAAACTGCCAATAAATAGATCCAATAAAATATTAATTTAAAGGAGAACTATCTGTAAGCTCTGGACAATCTCATTCCTGTATGTTTTTTATAATACCTTGAAATATGGAATAGTAGGCAGAAAGCTTTGAAGACAAGTGAGAATTTATCTCTCAAAAGTTTGACTTACCAATTCTGTAACACCAGAAAAATTTTATTTATCCAAGGGAAAAAAACAAAGTTGTACTTTATCTTATAACATAGAGTAGCAACGAAAATCATCACAATCATGTGGCCATGTATTGAGTTAACAAGGCAAAATCAAAATCATAGAAACCATTGAAGCATCTTTTTTTTTCTTAATTACCTTCAGATGGGAGTCACTTAGCTAAGTCTAAAGAATTCTGAAATGGCAGTCTAGAAACCTCATCCTTTTCCCTATCTCTCTGCCTCCCTCCCTTTCCTTCTTCCTCTCCTCTCCTCTGTATATTATGAAAATTTCTGTGGCTTTCTTCTTTAGTAACCTAACTTTGGAAAAAACAATGGGAACAATTTGATGCTTTTTTCATTTGTCGTTTGCGGTGCTGGGGATGAAATCAAGGACTTTTTACATGTCAGGCTAATACTCTGCCACTGAACTACATCCTCAGTATCTAAGCTTCCTTAATAAGCAGATGACTACTGTTTTTTAGGACACTGATGTTTAAAATGGTGCTATTTTGCACTACATTTAAAGCAGAAATAAATGAAATTATTAATATCTACCCGAAAGATCAGTGATCGTTCACAATTAAAATGGCATACAAAAGTATCAGATTTGTTCTACTTAGATTTAGAATCTGAAGGAAACAGATGAGATGTTTGGTTTCCATGAGTTTCTCATATTATTAAAATGAGCAATATAGGTAATGTGCCTGGGCCCTAAACTGCTCATGAATAAGCCCACTAATGATCTTAGCTCTGGGAGCCAATTATTATTTGTTTTTGTTTTTTTATTTTTAATCTTCTTCCTTCATAGGACTTTAACTCAGTAGGGAAAAGAGAAGTTGTGTTTTGCAAGTAATTTTCATTAACTTTTAAAACACTTTCCTGAGTAGAAAAGAAAACCTAAATAATTAACCCCTTGTAAGGGTAGCGTGGGTTTTGGTGTCATGTTAAATTGGTTTTCGATAGATTTCACTACTTTGTAGCTGTTAGACCTTGGGCATATTGAATAGCATCCTTTGTCTTATGCTATTACTGCAACATTTAGCAGAATATCGGGGAGAAACATATACTTTGGACTGGGGTCAAGGAGAGTGAAAAGTTTGGTTCAAAAGTGGTTTTGGAACAGGTTCTGCACATTGAACAGCAGGTAGAAGGACAGGAAGTGACCTGGTCATTACTCCAAAAACTAACCTCATTACATCTGCCTTTCTAATCCTTTTGACACTCCCACCAACTTACACTACTCCCAAAGTGAGTGTTAGGTCAAAAGGAGATTAAGCAACATTTTAAAGACACCAACACCATGGATTTCTCAGCTCTCCTGCAGGGTAAGACCCTTGGCAGGTAATTACTCTATCTGTGTCTAGATATATGTTAGGTCACCATTTGTCAATGGACTTTTTCATTAAAAGAGGTGTAATGTGAACATGATTGTTGAAATGAGATGACTTGTCTTTCTTTGAAGAAAACTTTGCGATTACCACTACAGCTGTGTGAGCACTGAAGCCATTATTGGGAGGACCACTAAGCCTGCACACACATGTACACACACACATACACTTGCAAATATACAGTATGTGTGGCAAGGCTGCAGAAGTGAATATGTGGCAATCACAAAAACAGGATTACAGATTTGAAGGCTTGCCTTCTTTCCACTGGCTCTTGGGCAGTTCCTCAGTGCCCTCCTCCCACTCCTCCACTCGTCACTGGTCAAGAAGGTTCACAAGATTCCCTGTAATTTAAATTCTAAGCAGAGGGGCTGGAGCGGTGGCTCAGCGGTTTCGGCGCTTGCCTGGCAAGCACGAGGACCCGGGTTCAAACCCCAGCACCACGTACACAACTGAGTGTTGGAGCAACTAAGGCCATGTGAAAAACTAAAATAAAGTTGTTTCTCTCTTTCTCTCTCTCACTGTCCCTCTCTCTTAAAAAAAAAAAAAAAAAAATTCTAAGCAGAGAAATTACTGATAATAGCCTACCAGCAAACTTCTTCTCCTTGTATTGTGCTACTTTTATCTATCTTTCTTTTCTGGCCATTTTTTTCTAGCTCACAAATTTTGCCTCATCATTAACATAAAAAATTATTATTATTTTTATAAAATGAGTACACAAGAGTGATTTTTTTAAGTGAAAGCAAGAATGCCAAGGATATTGTCACTGTTTCCCCATGTACAGCAAGAATGCTAATCTTCAGATAAATACTTTATATACATATATATGTGTATAGAGAGACAAATATGTCATTGCTAATCAATATAAAGACATCCAGTGACTGACTACTCTCTAGTTTTCACAATAAAAAAACGAAAAATAATTGCTCACTTTCATAATCATTCCACACATACTTATACACAAAACAAAGATTTAGTAATAATTGCAGATGGGGTTTAGGATACTCTACAACTAACTATGGAATAAGTAGAATAGAAACAATGTTTGCTACTATCCAAATGAGTGATCAAGCTGCACCAATGAAAATCAAGTTTGTCTTTGGAAGAAGTAAGATTTGGGAAGAGAATCCTAGAAGAAAAGGAGGGTTTTTTGTGTCATCCTGTATAGATTTATAAATCAAGCAAAATAATTTGTTGTCAATAAATAAAATAGGAGATTTATAATATGGAAAGATCAAGTTGATATGAATACATGAATATATCTGAAAAGCAAACTTGATTTTAAGGGCAGTGGAACTGTTGCGTGATATATAATTGCTACTTGAACATGCACGCTTGTCAAAACAGATATATTCTTTTATGTCACAGAGAGTAAATCTTAAGGTGAACCACAAACTTAATAACTATGTCTCACTGTGACTTCCTCAATTGAGACAAATGTATCACATCAATGTAAGATGTTAATAATGAGAAACTATTAAAGGAAATCAGGGGGCTAGAGCAGTGGCTCCGCAGTTACAGCGCTTGCCCAGCATGCTCAAGTACAGGGGTTCAAGCCCTGGTGCCCACATGCACAACTAAGTGTCAGAGTGAAGAAAGCCATGTGGAAAACTCAATAAAAATTGATCCTCTCTCTCTCTCTCTCTCTCTTTCTTTAAAAAAAGGAAATAAGACCTTGAAAAATGATACATAAGATACATGGGAACTCTCTGTTAATTTCTGTAAACCTAAAATTGTTCTAAAAACATAATTTTATTAAGACAAAACTATATTTACAGAAGGGAGACAAAGCTGATAACCCTTGAGTTGCTTGATACCATGTGCTCCAAATACACCATGTCATGTAATTCCAAAATCTAACCATAGTCATGATTGATCATTCTTTAGCTTCAGAAATATGTCTGGCCAATTCCATATTCTCACTTCCTTATAGAGTTTTGCAAACTCTCCATCTATTTATGAGAATCTCTTTGTCCTGTGGAGTATGATGCTGTACTAAACAGCTCATGTTGATTCTCTCTCATAATTTGTTTCTTCCATTACGAAGTATGTGCTATGTCTGGTTTGGGGAGTCACGGGAATGTGTGAAGTTTTCTCAATTTTAATAGTTACATTATACAACTGTCATGTAATTTGATGGGTGCTTGAAAAGACTTCCATCAAGAAAAAATACATATAAAATTGAAGAACCCACCATATTCTTTACATTTGTTTAAATAGATAGGACATTTTTAAAAGATGTTGTTTCATACTGTGGTGTTTTTAAAAAGCATCTTTCTTTGAGCTCTAAAGCAAGCATCTAAATCTCTTTTTAAATTAAGAAATTTAATTGTACAATCATAAATGCATATAAAGTAACAATATGATATGCATTTGATCCTAATTCAGAGTCACCCCCATGTTTCCCACACCCCAGTCTCTTGATTCTTCTGTATTTTCCCCAATAACAGTTATAAATGTTCATACACACACACACACATATGTGTGTGTGTGTGTGTGTGTGTGTGTGTGTGTGTGATTGTGAATTTTCCAGAAATCAGTGATTATTATTCAAGTATTATTTGGCATTTAGGGGAGCAAAGAGTGTGCTACACTGTAGATTGTTTCCACAGATTCCTTCTTATTCTTCCCTCCCTCTCCCAGCCACCCTGCCTAATCCACCCCAACTTCCTAACCTACATATCTATAGTTCCCCTAGATTATGTTCTAGTATGCCTTTATTGGGTCTAGTACAAGAGCATGACTACCTTTCTCCCAAGCCTGAGTTTTGCTATAGCCTCCACAAACTGAGGGAAAACATTTGATCTTGGAGTCTCTGGGTTTGGTTAATATTGCTCAGCCTGATTTCTTCCATTACCATTCATTTACCTTCAAAGGCTGCAATATCATTGTTTCTAACAGCTGAGTGGAACTCCATTGTTCAACTCCAGAGCTTTTGGATCCATTCATCCATCTAGTGAGGGGCAACTGGGTTGATTCTATAATTTAGCTATTATAAATTAAGCTGCTATGAACATTGATTTTGCTGTGTTGGTGTAATCTGCTGACCCTAATTCCTCTGGAAAAATACACCATAGAGGGATAGCTGTGTATGATGGATCCATCCCCAATTTTTTGAGGAGTTTCCTCACAGCTTTCCGCAGCAGCTGTACTAGTCTGAAGTTCCACTAACAATCTAATAGTGTTCCTATCTCCGCATAACCCTTCCAGCATCTGTGATTGTTTATATTCTTCATCTTTGCTAATCTGACTAGAGTGAAGTGAATCTTTAAATAGTTTTGATTTGCAATTCTCTGATTATTAGTGATTTAGAACACTTTGTTGTGCATTCATTGGTTTGCTAGAGTTCCTCTTTTGAGAAGTTTTTGTTTAGCTCTCTGGCCCATTGATTCTTTGAATAGTTTTGTGTTTTTGATATTGAGTTTTTTGAGTACTTGTAAATTTTGAATATTAGTTCCCTGTTGGAGAAATCACAGGACTTGATTATCTCCCATTCTGTAGGTTCTCTCTTGACAGTTTTGCCCTATTCCTTGGCTGAACAAAAACTTTTTAAGTAGTTAATGGAATTCCATTCATTAATTCTTGATTTTAATTCATTTGCTTTGGGAGTCTTATTGAGAAAGTCATTGCCTACTCCCCTATGCTAGAAGTTGCCCTTAATTTTACTTCTAGCAGTTGTATGGTAGCTAGGTTAATTCCTGGATCTTTGATCCATTTTTGTGCAAGGTGAGAGATAAGGAAATGATTTCAACTCTCTGAAAGTGACTGTCCAGTTTGTCCATTTGTTGAAAAGGCTGTCAATCCTCCATATTATATTTTGACCCCTTCATCAAATATCAGATGTTTAAAGATTTGTGGGTTTGTCTGACTCTTCTATTCCATTCATCTTCATTCCTATTTTGCTACCAGTACCATTCTGTTTTTTTAATAACATTCTATATTATAATTTTATATTTGGTATTGTGAAGCCACCAGTTTTGTCTTTCTTGATTAGTAATGTTTTTGCTGTTCTGTGTTTCTTGTTGCTCCAAATGAATTTGACAATTGCTTTTTCTATCTGTAAAGAATGACATTAGTATCTTAATGTGGATTGTACTGAATCTATATAGCAATTTTGGCAGAATGGCCATTTTAATTAACTTAATTTTACCTAACCAAGAACACGGAATGTGTTTCCATCTTCTCCAAATGCTTTCTTCAGTGTTCAATTATTTTCATTGTAGAAGTCTTTTCTTCCCTTGTTAGATTAATTCCCAAGTATTTTAATCTTTTTTGAGGATATTGTGAATGGGACTGATTTCCTGATTTCTTTATCTGCAGTATTATTTAGGGTGTAGGAAAGCTATTAGTTTATGAATGTTGATCTTATAGCCTGCTAGTATGCTAAATCTGTTTATAAGCTCAAATGGTTTTCTGATGGAGTTTTCTAGGTCTTCCAGATATAGGATCGTGTCATCAGCAAAAAGGATTTTGAAGATGATATTGAATAAAAGTGGTCAGAGTGGGCAGACTTGTCTTATTCTAGAGTTTCTTGAAAATGTTTTCATTTTTTCTCCATTTAGTATTATATTAATTGAGGATTTGTCATAGATGGTCTTTACATAATTAATTTCCTTTTATTCCTAGCTTCTCTGGAGTTTTGAGCATAAATGGGTGCTGGATTTTTTTTTTAATCGAAGGCCTTTTCGGCATCTATTGAAACGATTGTGTGGTTTCTGTCCTTAATTCTTTTTAAGTGATGAATCATATTTATTGGTTGTGTATATTGAACCAGCTTTGCATCCCTGGAATGACGTCCACTTGATTGTGATCAATTATCTTCTTTTAGTGAAATTGCAAAGGGTTCTGTCAATTTTATTTGTATTTTCAAAGAACCAGCTCTTTATTTCATTGATTCTTTTTATTTTATATTTTGTTCTTGATTTCATGAATTTCAGCTCTGATTCTTATTATTCTCTACATTCTGTTGGCTTTGGAATTAGATCGCTTTTCTTTTTGAAAGGATTTGAGATGAAGCATAAGCTTATTTATTCATAATTTTTTTTAATGTAGGCACTCAGTGCTATGAATTTTCCCCTTAAAAATGCTTTCATGCTGTCCCAGAGTTTTCTATGTGTTATTGTTCATCTTTATTTGCTTCCAAGAATTTGTTAATTTCTGCTTTCATGTTCTTTTGGGTCCATTCTTCATTAATAGTGTATTATTCAATGTCCATATATACATATATTTTATTATAATTTTTGCTATTAAATATAAGAATCATGGTGTCGTGGTCTGATAGAATACATGGAATAATTTTTACATTTTTATATTTCCTGAGATTTTCTTTGTGAACTATACTGTGCTCTATTTTGGGGAAGGATACTTTTGCTGCTATGGAGAAGGTAAACAGCCACATTGGGGTGGAATATTCTATAAATGTCTCTGAAGTCCATTTGATTTTTTGGAGTTGTTTAGGCTGGAGATCTCTTCATTGATTTTTGTTTGTTTGTTTTGGTTTTCTGCTTTGGTGATCTGTCTATTGGTGGTAAAAGAGTATTAAAGTCTCCCAGTACTATTGTATTGGGGTCCATAAGTGGTATTACATTCTGGAGTATTTTTTCCATATACGTGGGACCTTTGGTGTTTGGAGTGTAGAGATTTACTATAGCTAGATAGTCCTGATGTATTGTTCCCTTTACTTTGACGTGTGGCCTTCTTTGTTCTAATTAGGTTATGGTTGAAATGTGACAGGAGCTTGCTTTCTTGTGCTGCAAGCCTGGTAGATATTTTTTCACCCTTGAACCCTCAATCTGTGGTTGTCCTGGCTGTAAGATGTATCTCTTGTAAGCAGCATATTGTTGGATTTTGTTTTTTGATCCAATCTGGTAGTCTGTGTTCTGATCATTCACATTTAGTGTTAAGATAGTCATTTGATTGTGTTCATAGTTATGATTTTTAGTGAGTTCTGTGCTGTCTCAGTTGTCCTTTGATAGCATGTGCTTTTATTTAATTTCCTGTGTTTAAGAGTATTGAGGATTGTTTGTTGTTTGTTTTTCTATTTGGAATTTATCTTTCAGAATTCTTTGTAATGCTGGTTTTCTCTTCATGAATCCTGCAAGTTTGATCTTATCATGAAATATTCTTATTTCCCCATAAAATTTGAAGATGAGTTTTTCTGGGTGTAGTATTCTTGGCTACATGTTGTGGTCATTCAGACATTGAAAGATCTCCTTCCAGGATCTCCTACTTCCTTGAGAGATGACATGTTATTGGTAATAATGTAAGAGGAAAGGTGAATGTGGTATATTGTGTTTTGCTATAATAAATGGTCCAAGAAGAATATATTATCTTACAATTTTGATGATCAAAAACCCAAAGTGAGTCTTACACAGCTACAGTTAAGTTCTGGGCAAGGTTTTAATTCTTCTGGTTACTGCAGGGGAGAATCTGTTTTCTTGCCTTTTCTGCTTTACAGAGGTAGCTCCTATTCTCTGAATCACAGCTTCTTCCTCTGTCTTCAAAGCAGATCCCTCCAGTCTGTGCTTCATTATCACATCACCTTGTCTGTCTCTGATCCTCCTGCCTCCCTTTTATAAGGACTCTTTTCATTGTTTTGAGTCAACCAGGGTATTCTAGTGTAAGCTCTCCATATCGACAACTTCAATTTAATTATATGTGCATGTCCCTTTTGCCCAAATTATTTATCTGGATATTAGGATGTGAACATCTTTGGGACTCCATTTGTTCAGTTTACCACAGAGGGTAGATGAGGTGTAGAGGCTTATCTGATAGAGGAATGGGATAGAGAGTCATGGGTTGGGCAGGATTTTAAACATAAAATACAATGCTGAAATAGGAAAAGGAAGAGCCAAACGTGTTCCACTAGAACCTAAGTATGACACTTAACATATCTGGCTACCTTAATGAGATTTATTATTAAGAGGATTCTTATATGCCCTTTGACATGTAGAAAACATAGATTTTTTTTGTAACACATTATGCTTTCTGGGTAATTGCAATAACTAATATAGAAATTCAAGTTTTCAATTTTAATTTATCATGCACCTCTGCAATTTGTGAAGAATTTTCAAGGGAAAGGACTACATAATGTTATTTGACTGTATTATGCAAATTAATCTTTTGTTTCTTGTCTATGCTCAATTTATGAGTGGAAAAGTTACATGCTTCCTCAAAAGCTTTAATGTAAAATGTTTCTTTCATTTTCCCCAAGACATAGATGATTATAGTAAGCTTGATGTAAATGGAGTTTCTATTAAAAAATATCAGAGTTTACAGAAAGTTACTCTGTTAACAACTGATAATGTTGTTTTACGTCAAACAAGCTAGGTTTATGCCTCTATGATCTAGTAAATTTAGCTAAAAATTTAATGTGAGTCTAAACTTTGTCAGCTACAACAAAGATAAACTAATGCCTTCCTTACAAGTATTTTTTGATAATGAAGCAGGATTATATATGGATACCACTCAAAGCATAATGATCATTATTTATTCAATAACCCTTATTGGCTCAGTAATAGCGATCAACAGAATGCACAAGCACTATTAATCTATTCTCCCATTTTGTGGAGTGTTATGACTCCTTTCTTTACCTTTTAATTATTTTTTTCTTTTTTATTCTGACTTATGTTTATTACTTTGGTCAATAGGTTTATGAAAATCTCTCTCAAAAAGGAACAGATATAGAATCGCAAAGAATACACAATTAGGATATCATAAAAGTGAATAACTAAATAAACACCTATGTAATATATAAAACAACAAAAACCCTAAGACAAGAGAGAGGAAACTGAGTTTAAATAGTTCTTCATCCTAATATAAAATATTCTCTATTTTTAACATCAGTTATGAAGCAGGCAATGAAAAAAGACAGCAAGTTCCATTCACAGATTAAAGAGAAACTGGCTTTGAGGAACAACAGACTTTAGAATTATAGGATAAACATTTTAAATCAAGTGTCATAAACATACTTAATGTGATATAGGAAGCTATGGGAAACTGATACTTGCCAAGGGTATGAAGACTCTTCAATACAGAAAGAATAGTTTCTCTGACAATTTACAGTGGGTCACCCCAATACCCATGAAAGAGAATGACATTGGTGCTCTACTTCAACCTACATAAAACATTCTCTCAAAATAAATCAACAGCCTAAATATAAAAAGTAAAATTACAAAAATCTTAGTAGAAAGCATAAGAATGAATAATTATAACCTTTTAGTAGGCCTTGGATCCATGGTTATGCCACGAAACAAAAACAGTAGATTAGATATCAAAATTAAAAAGATATTCATAAAAGTTCATTATCAAGGAAGTTAAGAATACTACCTACAAAATGGGAGAAATATTTTCAAATAGTATACTTGATAATGATTTAGTATACCAAAAATGTGAACCATTCTTGCAACTCAACAATCAAAAATAGGAATGATTTTTGAAAGGAAAAAAAACAAGTACATATATCCAAACAATGCATACTAATGCCCAAGAACCATTTGAAAATAAGTTTATCATTAGTGTGAGGGACACAAAAATCAAAACCACAATGAACACTCCACAGTACTAGGATGTCTACTAAGATATTATCAAGTATTGGTAAAAAGGTGGAGAAACTGGGGACTGGAGCGGTGGCTCAATGCTTGCCCAGCATGCCTAAGGACACAGGTTGAAACCCCAGTGCCCATGTACACAACTAAGTGTCAGAGCAACAAAAGCCACGTGAAAAACTCAATGAAAATAGATTCTTTCTCTCTCTCTCTCTCTCTCTGTCCTCTCTTAAAAAAAAAAAAAAGGTGGAGAAATTGGAACCTTTGCTGCTATTGGAAATATAAAATAAATCAGTCTGATGAGCAGTTCAGTGTCCTCAAAATTTTAAACATAAACACATTATAGTGTTGCCTTATGATCTAGTATATGTAGTACTAGGTATATACTCTAAGAAAAACTAGGTGCATACTCAAACAATGGAAAATAGACACTCAAGAAAAAGCAAATATATGCATATTCATGGCGGCACGAGCCACAAAATTTGTGTGCACCAAGTGATAAATGAATGAACATAATTATATATGAATATAATACATTCATATATATATGAATGAATATATATATATATATATATCAATCATAAAGCCATTAAATGAAAAAGTACCAGTATATTCCACAATGAGCCTCAGTAAAGGAAGCTGAGTGAAAGAATCAGACAAAAATTATATAATCATACTTAAAATGTATGGAACAGCTCAATACCTTAAGAAAAATACGATGAGTTATCAAGGCTGGGGAAAGGAAGAAACAGAAAACAACTGTCCAATGTATATGGGATGCTGTTTTGGGATTGATAAAAAAATATTTTTGAAATTAGATGTAGCAGTTGCAAAATATTTTCAGTATACTAAATGCCTCTGAATTGTTCAACACTAACTAGTCGTTGATGTGTTTTGTTAATTTTACCTCAATAAAAATCATCATATGTATGCTATATATTGTATATTACTCATTCTTTGCTAAATAGTATACTATTGAAAATTCACTCATTCTGTAACCTTTTTGGAAGTAGATAAATATTACATGCATTCTAACCAAGAGGGGCAGGAATTAAAATAATGAATAAGTGGTGGGACACAGCAGATGGTGAAAATTACAGTGCTGTAAACAAGAAAAAACTAAAATAAGTAGAAGGATCTTTAGTGGGGTTGCTGCTTACAGTAACAACCCTAATACTTGAAAATTGTGAAGTTTTGTTGATAAAATAAAATTTTAAAGTTTCTATCATTCAATATTGTTTAAATATGTTGAATATATTTAAATTTTATGTTGTTAGCTTGCAACAAACTAAAAGTTGTATATTAAACACCCCGCTACATGACAGTCTGGAATTCTCCTGGCATCTACGCAAAATTTTGCTGTACAAATTTTAGCGCTGGAATATGAGAGAATAAAATTTTAATGCTATGGTATTTGATGTGAATTTTGAACTATATATTCTCTGTGGTTTCTAGCTTTTATTAACATAAATGAATCTTTTTCAATGCTTTAACAGGTCTACTATATACTATGAATATTTTCATTTCCTTTATAAAAGAAAATTTTGTTATTTGACTTCATCTGGTATATTTTGCCATCTTTTATTTTTAGCATTTAAAAAAATATAGAGTAAGGTCAAGAAGCATATAGATTACCTTGTTTAAAAGGCTCCCCTGGAATGCTCCCCTTACTTTAAAATCTGAGTCAGAAGTGTTTAGTATTCTGGGCTATAAAATAACTCTGCAACCAGCAAAGACCACTCACCAAGTGTCACAAGTAACACAAGACATTGTAGACATCATAGAGAAGAAAAGAACAAATAGAATCTAATACAGTGACTCTGCACCCAAGTTCTCAGAAAGTGGTTATAAGGTTTATCATGATATCTTCCAAATTGTGGAATCTTTAAATTCAATTTACAAATGAATTAAATATTTGGGCTCAATCTTCCAAAAATCTTTCAAGACACGGTGATAATTATCATCCGTTGTGAAACAAATATCAGTGTATCCAAATGATTGTACACTTCTTTGTATCTCAGATATTCTGAATTTATTTGGATTCTGATCAGAGGTCTTTTGGGTATTGTTTATCTTATAACTTCTTGTAACACACAGATACACACACATATGTGAATTCTCCATGAGAAAATTATGTTTTCTCATCTTTAATGAACCATGATTGATTTACACTTTTCTTTGAACAACCAAATCAAAACAAAAGATAGATATAATATCTATTATCTGCTGAGCATGTCTAAGCAGAAACTTCAGGTTCTATCCTTTGGACACAGAATTGCATACATCCTTTCTTACCATATTAATCCTTCCTAAATCTAGATGACTGTATAGTTTACTCCCAGAATGAAATGAATATAAAGTTAATAATGATGTATATATGAACAGGAGAGGATCAAACTTAGTTATATAAGCCACTGATATTTTGTTTTGTTTTGTTACCTTGACACAAACTAGCAAAGCCAATATAGAAATTGATACAATAAAATGAGTATCACTGCAACAGCAACAAAAGTGGAAAGCATAATTCTTGCTTCAGGAAGGTAGTGTATCCAGAGTGAATCAAACTTAACTTTCCTATGTGCATATGTGAACATACTGTAGTGAATCTCATCAACATTTATATTAACAAGACACAATGAAAAAAAAATATTCGTAAATACCAGAAAGATCAGCAGAGCAGAGTAGAGGGAAGAGAATGGGGACAGGAAGGGAATACTGGGGACTGAACTAGAACAAGTTACACTGCTTGCTTTCATATGTCACTGTATGATCTACTGTCATGCACATCTAAAAAGAACCATAAAATGGGAAAAAAGAAACCATGTAGTCTAGAGAGAAGGCAGCTAATATTACATTGTGGAAAATTAGTTGGGCATTACTAGCAGTATTCTAGAAACCATTTATTGTACTAAATAAGTTTATGACTTTTTTGGAAGAGTTGAATAAATTATTGGCATGGGGGCTGGAGCGGTGGCTCAGGGGTTTCGGAGCTTGCCCGGCAAGCATGAGGACCCAGGTTCAAACCCCAGCACCACGTACACAACTAAGTGTTGGAGCAACTAAGGCCATGTGAAAAAACTAAAGTTGTTTCTCTCTTTCTCTGTCTCTCTCACTGTCCCTCTCTCTTAAAAAAAAAAAAAATTACTGGCATGACTTGGATTCTGTAGGCTGGAATAATATGATTTCTTAAGAAATTGAACTCAGGAAAGAAGACCTGGCACATAATTAGGCAGGAACTAAAAGGAACAAAGACCGCAGACTTCACGTTTTGGAAGATGTAACTAACGCTCATATACAGTTGGTTTGGAGGTAGGAGAGCCCTTAAGCAACAAACTACTATTGCAAACTTGACTTTTTGCATAGGATTACATCACAAATATTGCAATCATTACATTTGTTAAAATCTGTGAATTGATTTAATTATGAATATATTATCATTTAGAGAAAAAAACTTAATGTCTGGCTCTCTTACAGAATCCTGATAAGTTCCATGTGCCTTAGCTAAATCTGGAGTGAAATGTGTCTAAAAAAAAGGAAAAACTGCTACAATAGTGTGACACAGAACTGACAGAAAGGAATCCAGTGCACAAAAGGCCAACTGTATTTTAATACATTTATTTTTCCATGAACTACAACTATGAATTTAAAAGTACAGTAACAGTTCCAGATACAATCTCACTATTAGGTCATGAGTCTTCTTATGGGATAGAAGTCTTGAAAGTGCGTACATACACCCATCATCCAATGCCCTCTTTAGATGTGGTGAGGGACGACGGGAAGGGAAGGTTTCCCAGAACACAGACAGCTCTCATCCGTGAGAATGATCACTAGTGAGTTAGCACTGGGGAGAACAGAGTTTAACCAAGACATGACTCACGTCTTGTGGCCTTTCAATATCTGCTCATCAGGATTTCATAAATACCAAGGCTCAGTGATTTCATTACAATTTATTTCCTCATTTTTACAATAAATGTGCTGATTATAATAAAACCCTAGCTGTTCCACTGCTCTATGCAGGATGACTTGGTAAACAAAACTAGAACCACATCTAACCTGGATAGTGAGACCCGACATTGAGCATGACCCTGTGATTGGATGACATTGTTCTTTTTTCCCCCCAGGAATGTTGTAGTGAGTAAAATTTGCATGTAGAGGGTAATAGTTGGGATCTTGAAGATGGACAATATTAGATTACTTTATATGTCACAAATAGTCTGTTCCCTCCAAAGGCAGGAATATAGCCCCCTAAACTGTTTCCATCAGTCGTGGTCATGAGACTCTCTTTGGGTTCATACATTATTGTTTAAAAGTCCAATTGCAAGCAGAAATTGGAAGATATTCTTGTGATATACCTTGTGCCACCATAATAGTAAGCTCCAAAGAGCAGCCGTTCTATCTACCTCAGTTTCAAAGTGGAGACCAGCTCCTAAGAAAATGTTAAATGAAAAGTAAATCAGTGCTTTCTTAAACACGTTGATACAATTTGTGGGATTCTTGGCAACTGAAGCAAAATCAAGGAAACTTGTTTAGTCCCCAAACCCAGCACCAGAAATTCTAATTCACTTGACACATCTCGGGAAAAAAGAAATCTTAAGAGAATATCTTTGTGGTTTCTGTATAAAAATGGTTAATAATAAGCATATATATTTTCATTCTGTCTCTTAAAATGGTCTATAAAAAAGAAAATTAATGAAAAAAATGCTTAACCAAAAAATTATAAATCCAAAGCCACAAACCGCAAATTATCCTACAATTATTTCCAAAGTCAACAATTATTTCCAAAGAATGACTATTTAACTGCTACACTAAATCTGAGTAGGTTCATAAGAAGGGAAAAATAGGAATCTCTTTCCTGAACAAGGTAGGAATCCTCAGGAAACGTGAACTGGAGAAGACATGTAGTAATGGCCTATGTGACTTCGATGTTTATTTGAGGGAGAATATCTGGGGAGATACAAATTGAAAGAGGAGGATACTGATGGTCAGAGTGCAGTACAGAAAAACTTAGATTTCATGTGACCATAACAAAACAATGACAGAATAAATGCAGCAGCCAGCATATAGAAACAGAGTAGATTTGAGAAATAATAGAAAAATAGTAGAGATATAAAATTAATATTAGAAAAATAAAATGTAGATTCAAAATCAGTTTATAATTTTGATGAGGAGAATAAAACTAATGGATATACACAGACATATTGAAAGAAGTTCCATCAAATGAGAAAAATGGTTATTTCAGAAATAGTAATTTAGATTATTTTTGTTTTGTTGCTTTTACTTTTCTGTATTTGTAACTTTGTGCTTTGGTTTTCCTCATTTATAATGAATATGTATCATTTAGAAATGAAATTGTATGCTAAAATGAATGGACTATTTCTGTAAAAAGTAAAGCCACGAGATTCTGTGTGCAGCCCAGGCTTTTTGCCCCTGGTGGCCTTCCAGCCAGCAGGGGTTTATTAAAGAGCCCCTCTGGCCCATAGTTCTTCATCTGCACAGTAAATAATTCAGCCTTGTTACTTTCTGAACTACCTTAAGGCACTGCGCTCTGCAGTTCTAATCAGATTCCCCGTGAGTTGGAGAAATAAATTCTCGCAGGAAAAAAATACTTAGAAAATACACCTTAGAAATTCCAGAAGGCAAATGGTTAAGATAATACAAAAAAAATCTTACTGTGTTTTAAAATTTATATTATCATATTGATTCAAACAGAAAACATGAATGGCACTGTAATCAGTGCCCAGTGAACATCCCGTGGTCTTGGAATCCTGGCCAATATCAGAGGCAAATCTTCAACGATTTGATTCAGCAGCGGAGAAGAGCCAAATGGGGAAGATCTGATTGTGCCTGAAGGCAGAAATTTATTATATTTTCAGTAAAAACAATTTTTGAAGTAAGATGATGGTTTTTCTCTGAATTGCTTCATTAAAATTTGATCAGAGAGAAGAATGTTTCTATTTAACTCCAGAAAATGTAATTTTGGCTTCCACCCACAGAGAGAAGTTTTCTATGAGGTAGCTCAGGATTGTAGAGAGAGCTTGTATGAATTATATTTCCTTGTGATGAGCTATTCCAAAATACGGCCATCAGGAGCAATATAATATATTCCTCAAAAGTATTTGCCTTAGAAAAACTATCCACTTGAGGTAAATTATCACCCTTTTATAATATCTGCCTGCATACCATTTCTAATAGATTTTGCAAATATTTGGTTGCACCAATGTATTAGGTATGCAGAGCTGTGGACTCTTCACTGGTTACAAAATGTCATTTCAAAGGTTCTTTCTTGTCCATTAAATATTTAGACTTTCCTACTGTAGGGCTAAGAGCTTAATTAAGTCACCAGCTCCTTGCTTACCTGCATGTGGGAGAGAGGATTTGACATACTTCAGTGTTCAGTTCTACTACAGCAAAAATACACCAGCCTACCTAATCTCAAACTTTTATTTTCTGATGAGCACATTTTTCTTTTAAAATCTCAGTGAAACTTCAGTCTAATTATAAGCATGTTATCATTTATATCAGCAAAACATCAAGGAGAGTGAGATTAATATTTTAAAGGATCAGGAGAGAATTCTGTTGGAACCATTATCAGTAAAAGTGCCTATTTCTCCCTATCTTTACCTCATGTTAGGTTAGCAACAAATCACAATGTGTCAAGAAAAAAACAAACAAAACAAAATAAATAAAAAAGACAAAACCACTCTTATGGTACGATGTGGAAAGAACACAAAGAAATCCATTAAAGAATAAAAAACAGCCAATTTTCTAAAGATACCTGCGTTAAATCTAACATAAAATATTAGGATCTGTGGCTTTAAATTTAAATTTATTTTGAATCAAGTTTCCTCAGTGTAACCACCCGTGTGTATGCACGTGCAAGTTTGTGTGTGCACGTGTTTGTGTGTCTTTTTGTGTGTATACAGACATACGAACAAACACCATCAGCAGACAACATGAAATTATAGTATGGAAATCAGAATATTGGTTTCTGTCTCCTCCTTCTGATAGAGGATAGACAGATGCAAATGGTTGGAACACTAGGTTAAGGGAATAATTCTGCAAAATGGGCCCACTGTGGAGACACCCATATGCTTTTTTTTTACCAAGAAGCAATTTACCTTCTGCCTGCCTGGCTTAACCGGACAGGATATGTCACATTCCCCAAGAGACTAAATGCAGGCCTAAAATAATGTTGATAAGAACCCAAGTTACCCTTAAAGGGAAGACTTTTGTGACCCTTTTCAGATACCAGATCCTGAAACTCAGGGAGATAAGAATAACTCCTCCCAACCATAAACTCTGTAAGAATTTGTGGACAGGAATCCAAATAGAGCTGGTCAGCATGGGCCAAGGTGACCTAGAGTTGTCATGGCAGAAGGAACTTGAAGGTCCGATGTCATTCCAATGTCAGTCAAAAGTTAAGAGGTGGATATAAACAGGACTCTCTGCAAACTATTTTAGGATCCCAATAAAACTGTAGGGCGGGAGAAGCCCATGTTCCTCTCCTCTCTGAGAGGACCCATTCTCTGCTTTTAGAGTATCCCCTTTCACTTTTCCTATCCCTTCAATAAACTCATACTTTTTATCTAAATGACATGTTTGAAGACTTTCTGCCTTGACTGCAAGAATTATGATTTGAAGGGGGTCCTTCATGCTGCCTCAGTTTCCCAGAGTGTCCATCCCTGTAACAATCTCCTGGTATTTCTTTCATGAATATGTTGGATAGTAAAAAAGAGATTTTTTTGTGGGAAATTTAAATACAAGAACACTTAAAAGTAGGAAGAAAAAGCCAGAGAGATCCAAACAGGAAGGGGGAATCAGTGTTTCATTGCTGGATTTGGACATGGAGGGGCCAGGAGCCAAAAGATATTGGCTGCTTTTACAAGATGATAACAGTACTAGCTAACAACCCAGGAGGAGGAAGGAAGACCTCACTTCCTTACCTGCTGGGTGATGGAATATTTTTTGTTTCTTGATTTCAGTGATTGGTACTTAAAACTAAAGATTGAAAAAATTTTACAGAACTGTAAAAACTAACATGAATGTACACATACAAACAAATGTGTTCACTTAAAAATGGTGAAAGCTGAATTAAGGTTTGTACTGTAGTTAACAGAACTGCATTGAACATCAAGTTACTATTTTCCATTTTGAAGTGCACTTAAATAAAGGTCATCATTCATGGAAGCTGGCTAAGAGCAACTGAATGTATTTGTTTTGTGTTCGTAAGTCTGTAATGATTGAAAATATGAGCAATTAAAGAGTTCATTGCAATGTTTACGTATGGAATTATTCATCCTTTAGTAGTAAATCTTTCAGGTAAGCAGAACTCCAGTTCTTTCTTCATCCCATGTTTGGGAAATAGGTTGGAATCCCATGCTGAACTCCATCACTTGATCAAATGCTTCACCAATGTTACTTTACTTAATCTCTCTACAATGATCAGAGATGAGTATTAATATTTTCATATTACAGTATTGGAAATTTGGAGAAATGAAATGGCTCGTCAAGGATCACTGGATCCTCTTGAACCCAAAACAATGAGCAGAGAAACTTGTTTGAATGTTGCTATATTTTTGGAGAACAGAGACAAACCAAAGATGAGATGGGAAAACTTGGGCATATGTGGTCTTGGAATTCCAGGATTATGATAATTATGTGGACTAAATTGTATCTTTCTCCTCCCAGAATAGAGATGGGAAACAGCAAGGTATTTGGTGGAAGTTAATTCATCTCACATAAAGTTCATATGGAATTGTATTTATGAGAAAGTGGTTTGGTCCAGTATTAAAACATTAAATTTGTTCAAAAAATGTCCAATCAGCTGCAAGAAATGTTTGCATTAATTGCCTTTGAATTAAAATGGAGAAGCTTTCATAGGGTTCCTGAAAACTAACCAAGTTTAACTGGAACTTCGACTAGAAATTTTACACTATTCACATTCAATGATAGAAGCAATTTTCAAGGAGAATCCTCTTCTATGACCCCATAGTGCTTCCACATATTTTTCCCCTAATAAAGACAAGTTCCAGAAGGCTAGGGTTCAAGTCTGCTTTTTGTAGGATCCAAAAAGAATCCCTACAAAAGCCTGCCTAGGGCATAGTGGACACATACTCAATGATTTGAAGTAAAAATGGTAAAGAAATGTCCCCACTTAGAGTAAATCAAAGTTAATGCTAAACCAGGCATGATGGTTCACATGTGTGATCCCAGCAATTTAGGAAGCTGAGGTAGGAGGATCTCAAGTTTGAGGCCAGTCTTGGTAATTTAGGAAGACCCTCAGGAACTTAGCGAGACCGTGTCTCAAAATTTAAAAAGAAAGAAAGAAAGGACTGGAGATGGAGCTCAGTGGTAAAGCATCCCTGGGGTCAATTCTCAGTACCTAAATAAATAAATAAAGTAAAATAAAAAGTTAATGTGAGTGTTTTAGTCATCTTCCTCGCTGCAGGGACTAGAAGAACTGACAAGAACAATTTTAGAAGAGGAAAATTTTATTTGGGGGCTAACAGTTTCAAAGGACTCAGTCCACAGACTGCAATCTCTATTCTTTGGGGCTTGAAGTAAGGCAGAATATCATGGTGGAAGGGTGTGGTGGAGGAAAGTGTCTCAGGGCACTGCTACCAGGAAGCAGAGAGAGACTTCATCTTCCAGATACAAACTATCTACCCCGAAGACATGCCCCCAATGACTCAGCTCCTCCAACCACACCTTACCTGCACTCAGTTATCATTCAGTTACTTCCTATCCGGGGATTATTAAGGCTCTCATAACCCAATCATTTCACCTGTAAGCCTTCTGCATTGTCTCACACATGAGCTATTGGGGGGGACACCTCACATCCAAACCATAACAGCGCTGCCTTAACTTCTTAGTCAGAAACATAGCAAAGATTTAGGGTTGTAATCTGCCAACAACCAGTTTTGAAAATTACTTGCTCAAAATGGGTACCAAAGCCCATTACTAAGGGATGAATAAGGGAATTAGTAGTTTACTTCCAAAAATTTCAGTACGACCTTTTAAAAAATAAGGGAAAAGGAAGAGAATACTAAGAGGAATACTAAGAGGCAAAAAAGAAAAATTTTAAAGCTATAAAATAAAAACACATTCTTCTGAAGGAGTTAAGGCAGAATGAAGTATATGAGGCCATTTAAATACATATTCACACTTAGAACCTATTGTTTCTAAAATAGGCTAGATATATTTAAATACATGTATATCCTTAATAAGCATAATGATGGAAAACAGTCAAGGGCTGAATGTTTATCCTCATTTTCGGAGGCCGGAACTAAACCCAGGCTTGGGGAAAAGGTGGTCAAACTGATTTTTTTTTTTTTTCAAACTGATGTTTTAGACCCAGCAAAGCCATAGCAACACATAATCTAGGAGAACCACAGACATGTAGAGAAAGGGTGTATAGGGAGGGATCTAGGGAGACAACCAACAATGCAGCATACTCTTTACCCCCCTGAGAAGTCAAATAATATGTATGCAATTATTTAATCCTGGAAAATTGACAATCATACATGTGTGTGTTTCATTTATATCTCTTATAGTGCATAATATACAGGAATCAAGAGACTGGAGTGTGGGTGATATGGGGGTAACTATGGTGCAGGAACAAATGCATATCATATTGTTACTTTATATGCATTTATGATTGTGCACCAGCTCAAATCAATTAAAAAATTAAAAAAGAATCACAATGTAAATTAATAAATGACAGCTACATTGTTGTTGGAGGAGTAGAAAAAGTATTCTGTATTCTGAAGTTAAGTTGAAGCTAAGTCCTTCAATTTTTTGTTTGTTTGCTTGTTTTTAATTTAACATCATGAATTTAAAACACGTTCTCATAAACTGCCTATTATTATCTTGTTGTTGAGACAGAGAATTTGACATACGATAAGAGAAAGACAGTGCCATTAGCCTCCCCTATAGTACACACAACAGGATCTTAATGAGATGAGGACAAAAAGTGAGAAGCTCAAAGGGCCTGTCAATACGAAAAGGCATGAGGGAAACTGGAAACCCAAGCAGAGCTTAGAAAGATACCTGCAGCAAGACGCAGAATTCGAGGGTCTGTCCAGCTTGCAAATGCAGGTTTGACATTGCCCTTCTGTGCCACTTAGCAGATACCTGAAGGCAGGGATGGAGGTGAGGATGTTCTTAAAGAGATCTGTCAATATATGAGGTTAAATAAGATCAGAATATGTAAGTATTCTTAATCTTTGACAATAGGAATCTTAGTATGGTTTAACTTGGAAGAAATCGATAATCGAACATTCAATAATGTACTATGCTTTACTTAGGGTGTAGAAAGTATCCACAAGCTAAACTTTTCACATTGCATGATGCAAAGCATGGAAATTTCAAACTGTAAATTATATAAATCCACATATCAAATGGGCATACTCTCCTTCTGAGGACCAGCAACAAGTCTTACCCATCCAAACCTTTCCTTTCATGCATAGTCTATAAATACTCAAGAAATATAAGTCTCCTAAATTTCTTTAAGGAGATCATTGCACCATTCAATAGTTCTCATTAAAATCTTTTTCCTTCTGATTCCTATCTTAAATTTCCTTTCATTTATTTCTTTCATTACGTCCAGTCATGCCCGATTTATGTGAATATATGTGCATGACTCTAAAACTAACCTCATCCGATGATTTTAGAAGAAGAATATTTGATTATAACACTTGAGGAACTGCAAGCCCTGTACTCCTATCCAAGTGGCAGATTCATATTAATGTTTAACGCGTATTCCTCATAAAAAACACCTCTTTTATTTTTAGTATGCAAAATTTTAATTGTTAATTAAAATTTCAGTAACATATATCTTGGGAAGCTGAAATTCAAGAGGCCTGATGAAGTGTAAATGATTTGATGTAAATGCTAAAATGGAACAAGGGGTCAAACATAATTCATCACTGCCACAAGTAATCATGGGGATTGTTAAACAGGTAACAAATAAATCAGGGCCATTTTCTTTACATATATCAAAGTAATAACAATGTTGATAAGCAAGGAAACATTTTTATTGCTTTTGTATTTTAAAAATAACCCTATCTTTATCTATTCCTTCCAGCGGCCACTGTGTTCTTTTCTTCATCTTCAGCATAGTTTCCTCAAGGACATTTGCATAAGTATTTTCTTCAATTTTGCTTGTGCATCTGAATCGGCCACATGCAGTCCAGCTGTAGTCCCCAGAATGTCACCCAAATAGCTCCCACCAAGATATCTGTGTCTTCCATATTGTTAAAGCAGCACTTACTTCTTCTCTCAGCTGTATTTGACATTATTCATCATTCTTTTCTCCTTTCATGAACTTTCTTCACCTTATTTCCAGGGTATCATAATGACCTCGTCCCATCTTCTCCCCAATACCTAACTACACCTTTGCTACAAAGATATCAAAATGCGCTGGTCCACCCACCACCACTGCCGTGTACCTAACCACATCACTGCTTAGGCATTAATCACTAAATATTGCAATTCAGGACTCGGTCTTTATATCATTCCCTAATTCTATCTACACTCAACCCTTAGTGATTTTGTCACTTTAAATGACATCTACATGTGAATAGTTCTAGACTTATATCAACATTACATACTTTTTCCCAGAACTCTATGATTTATGTCCAAATTTCTATTCAATGTGTCTATTTGGCATGTTTAAAAATGAGGTCTTACTATAGCCTCCTCTCCCCACAAATGTACCATTCTTACATACTTTTGTGAATAAATTAATGCCAACTAAAAATTATGCTGAAAAGACTTGGTGACAATCTTTTTTTTTTATTAGATGGATATAGAGATACAATTGAGGGTGAAACATTATCAAACATTCAAGAACCAATGTATATATACTTAGTTATCCAGGGCTAATGTCATATCATGGATGCCCAGCTTGGGTTCCCCCTGTTGCGGTTTCCCCCAGAAGAACTCCTGAGTTAAATGGGTATCTCGTGGAGGGCAGAGATCACCTTCTGAGATGATTCCCCCAAATTCTCACCCTCCAGTCTCCTAGGAGTTCTTCCTACTCCCTCCCCTATACCGTCCCCCTCCCTACACCTCCAAGTATCCTAGGGAGTCATTTCTCTGTTGCATTGAGAATCATACAATTTGAAGTTATTGTTAGCTTAGCCTTCTAACATACTGCTTCCTGATGTATTCTAGCTTCCACAGATGAGAGATACCATTCGGCCTTTGAGACTCTGAGATTGGGATACTTCACTTAGCATAATTCTTTCCATTTCCATCCATTTGATATCAAAAGCCATAATATCGTCATCTCTAATGGCTGAGTAGTATTCCATTGTATATATGTACCAAAGTTTTTGTATCCACTCATCGAGTGAGGGGCATCTGGGTTGGTTCCATAGTCTAGCTATAGTAAATTGAGCTGCCATAAATATTGAGGAAACCACATCACTATAATATGCTGATTCTAACTCTTTTGGGAAAATTCCCAGTAGTGGGATAGCTGGGTCATAAGGTGGTTCCATCCTTAATTTTTTGAGGATTCTCCACACTACTTTTCATAGTGGCTGAACCAGATTGCAGTCCCACCAGCAGTGTAACAGTATTCCTCTTTTCCCACAGCCTCTCCAGCATCTGTTATTGTTAGAATTTTTCATTTTTTCCACTCTAACAGGAGTGAGGTGGTATCTCACTGAAGTTTTGATTTGCATTTCCTTTATAGCTAATGATATAGAGCAATTTCTCATATATTTATGGACTTTCTGGATTTCCTCTGGTGAGAAGTTTCTTTTAGGATCCATAGCCCATTTATTGATTGGATTATTTGTGATTTTGGTATTTAGTTTCTTTAGTTCTTTGTATATTCTGGATATTAGCCCTCTGTCCGAGGTGTAGCAGACAAAAATTTTCTCCCATTCTGTAGGTTCTCTCTTGATTTTCTTGATTAGAGCTTTATCTGTTTAAAAACTTTTTAGTTTAATTGCATCCCATTCATTTATTCTTGACTTTACTGCTTGAGCCATGGGAATTTTGTTAAGGAAGTAGTTGCCGACTCCTACGTCCTGTAGTGTTGACCCTACTTCTTTTTCTAGTAAGTTTAAAGTAGTTGTCTTAATATCCAGGTCTTTGACTGAATTTTTGTGCAGGGTGAAAGATCAGAATCCCGCCTCAGTTGTTTACACATGGCTCTCCAATTTGACCAACCTTGGTGACAATCTTAACTCCTCTTTCTCTTGTACTCCAACTTCAAACTAACAATAAATCAGTCAAGTTTAGGTTCAAAGCAAGTATGGACTACAATGACTGCTAAACCCTTCTACTTCTCCTCTGTAATCTAAACCCCCAATACTTATGCCCACCCCTGGTTTTTAATAAGCACCTATTTATTTGTTTCTTTATTTAAATCACTGAGTCAAATTCCAGGCCATTTTTATTTTTTATTTTGAGACAGGGTCTCACAAAGTTGCTTAGGGCCTCACTAAGTTGACTAAACTAGCTTTTGAGCTTTTGTTCCTCCTGCCTCAGCCTCCCCAGCCACTGGGACTATAGGCATGCACCCGGCTATTTACTGGTTTTTCACCACTCATCTAAACTTTTCATCACTTTGTCTTAGAAATATCACCTTGATCTAATTTAGCAAAATATAAATCAGCCATGCTGCTGCTTCTCTAAAACAAAATCTTAAATACTTTGTCCTCACCCTTCAAATCAAAGCTTACATCATTATTGGGATGAAGGTTCCATTTGACATACACTCCTATTCCCTCCACTGCCTCTCTAGGCTAATCACTTTCTTCTCTTCCCTCATTTATTTTATTCCAGAATTTTTTCTCCTTAACAACTCCCATTTATAATCTAATTATTATTTCTAGTTTCTTATTTTTCCTTAAGAATTTAATATCTATAAAAACAGAGAACTTTCTACTTTTTCACTGACACAATGAAATTCCCAAGAGTGTTTACTATGTGATAGGAAACTAAAAAATATTGGAATTAGCTAATTGATGGTAGCTGCTGATGATGATAAAAGAAATTTTAAATAAAAATTATGTTAGTTTCTACCATGGTATCAAAATAAATATCTAACAAAGAAAAAAAATAAATTCACTGGACCCTTCAGCAATTCAACAGACTTATTATTTAGCAAAAAAGAAGCCATTGTTCTTTGAGAAGACAATTTTCATGTACTTATTTTACTGTTATTCAGGAAATACATTTACACATCATTTGTCATAAATAAATTGGATATTACTAACTTTTTAACCTACAATCACTGTGGTTATAAACATATTTATGCTGTTTTCTTTGACTAGGTGTTGTTTGCTTTTGTCCGTTACAGTATATTTCTGGGAAATTTTCCTGAAACTGCCTGTCTTAGTTTCTCTTCTTCTTCTTTTTCTTCTTCTTTTTCTTCTTCTTTTTCTTCTTCTTTTTCTTCTTCTTTTTCTTCTTCTTCTTCTTCTTCTTCTTCTTCTTCTTCTTCTTCTTCTTCTTCTTCTTCTTCTTCTTCTTCTTCCTCCCCCCCCCTCCTCCTCCTCCTCCTCCCTTCCTCCCTTCCTCCCTTCCTCCTTTCCTCCT
>PVKS010022525.1:0-33618 GCA_004027875.1 Aplodontia rufa | reverse complement strand
CCTAAGAAAAAATGACTAAATTTATAAAAGGAATAAAAGAGAGGATATTACTACCTACTAGTTGTACAGAAAATAGATTATAGGGGACTACTCCGACCAATTCTAGGCCAATACATTAGGTAAGATAAATAAAATGGGAAAATTCCTAGAAATATACAAATGGACTCAAGAAAAAAAGGCAAATCTAAATAAATCCATAACAAGTAAAACAATTAGATTGGTAATAGAAAATACTTCCAATAAAGAAAACTCTGGAGCCAATGGTTTCCCTGGTGAATCCTATTGAATGTTTAAAGAAAAACTAATATGCCTGTGTCAAAAACTCTCCCAAAGGGGCTGGAGCAGTGGTTTTCAGCAGTTATAGCACTTGTGTGGTATGTGTGAGGATCCAGGTTCAAACCACAGTACCATTTAGACAACTAAGTATTGGAAAACAAAGGCCAGATAAAGAAAATAATAAAACTTATTCCCGCTCCCTCCCTCCCTTGCTTTCTCTTGCTTTCTCTCCCTCCTCTCAAAAAAAGGAAAAGAAAAACTCTTCCAAAAATAAAAAAGAGGGAACCATTTCCAAATTTTTCTCTGAGGCCAGTATTACTCTGGTACCAGAGTCAGAGAAAGAAATAAAAACTAAAGACCAATATCTCTTATGAGTAAGATGCAAAATACTCAACAAAATAACAGCATACTGAACTCAATAGCATATAAAAAGGATAATACACCATGATCAAATAGCACTAATCCTAGACTGTGTGGATGATTTAACCTGTGAAAATCAAACAATATAATATACAATATTAGTAGAAGAAAGGAGAAAAACATTTAACAATCTATAGATCAGAAAAAAATTTGGTCAAATCCAATACTCTTTCATGATAAAGACACTTAATAAACTAGAAATACAAGGAAGCTTTCTCAATATGATAAGAGACATCTATAATAAATTCATAGGTGAAATCATATATGATAGTAAAAACTGAGTAAAACAAGGATGTATGCTCTTGCTACTTTTGTTCAATGTTGGACCAGAGTAAGGTTCCAACCAAGACAAATAGGTAAGAAAAATAAAAAGAAGGAACAAAACTATCTCTTTTTGTAGATGATGTAATTTTGTGTACAGAAAATCCTAAGGAAGGAACATACACACACACGTGCACAACAATAACAACAACAAACAAAATGAAAAACTCTTGCACAGCTAAAACAAATTAAGCAAATTTGCTGGATACAATATACAAAAATCAGTTTAAGCCAGGTGCACATATGTGATCCCAGCTACTCAGGAGGTTGAGGGAGGAGGACAGCAAGTTTAATAGATAGAAACTGACCCAGGATAACCTGGGTAACTTATCAAGAAGTTGTCTCAAAATAAAAAATAAAAAGAGTTGAGGATGTAGCCAGTGGTAGAGCATTCCCTGAGTTCAATTACAGGTGCAAAAAAAAATCAGTTTAAATAAATTAAAAGATATCCCATGATCATGGATATTATGGATTAGAAGTCATACATTTTTAAGATGATAATATTCTCCAACCTTTCTATGGATTTGATATAGTCGATAGCAAAATTCCAATGAAAATATTGATAAACTTATTTGAAATTTCATATGGAAATGGAAGGACTTAAAACAGCCCAAATAATCTTGAAAAAGAAGAACAAAATTGGAAGATCCAGATTTTCAGATTTCAAAAAGTTATAAGCCTATGATAATCAGAATAACATTTTAGTGGCATAAAGACAGACTTGTAGATCAATGGGATAGAATTGAGAGAATCCAGAAATAGACCGATATGATTATGACTAACCCATTTCAACAGGGTGTCAAGACAATCCAATGGGGGAATGAACAGTTTTTTCAACAAATGATTCTGGGATAACTGGACTAGCACATGTGAAAAATGAATTTTGAGCCTTAACTCATACCACATTTAATTTTTATTAACTCCAATTGGATCAAATATTGAAACGTAAGAAGTAAAACTATAAAGCTTTTAGAAGAAAACAAGTGCAGATCATTTGACTTTGAATTAGGTAAAAGCTTTAAAAATTATGATACTAAAAGCACATACAATCAAAGGAAAAATCAGGTAATTTGAATTACATTAAAATATAAAACTTCCATGAATCAACTCACATTATTAAGAAAGCAAAAGAGAAAACCCGTAGAATGGGTGAAATTATTTGTCAATAATATATCTGACGAATGTCTGGTATTCAGAATCAGAGTTTTTACCTCTCACCAGTTTCTTTTAGAAAACCCCAAATAGCCTAACTAAAAGGGATTTGAATTGATTTGTCCAAGGAATGTATACAAACGACTCCCATTTACTGCTGGTGGAAACGTGAAATGGCAAACCTATGTTCAAAATTGCTCAGCAGTACCTATAAATGTTAACCATAGCATTATCAGAGAATCCAACAATTTTATTCCCAGGTACATTGCACAGGAGAGTTGAAAACAAGCTCAAACAGAAAATTGCATACAAATTTTCAAGTAGCTTTATTCACAATAGCCAAAAAGTAGATGGATAAATAGAATATGTTGCATTCATATAATAGAAGTTTATGAAGTATGGATACAAACTGTGATCTAGATGAACTTTGAAAGTCTTAGGCTAAATGAAAGACGCCAGGGTTGGGAGAATGGAGAATGACTGCAAATGAATTCAGGGTTCCTTTTGTGGGTGAAGAAAATACAATAGAATTAGTGGTGATTTTACAACCTTTTGAATGAACTAAAAACTGCTGAATTATACACTGTAAAATGGTAAATTTCCCCAGTCAATAAAAACCGGAAGAGTGAAAAAAAATATCAAAGGCAGATCAGTAGAAGAAAAGAATCAGGGGTGGGAGTGAGGGAAGGAGGAAGTGCTGGGGAGGGATACTGACCAAATGATATTGTTACATTGTACATATTATGAATATGCATCAAAAAATCCCATCAATATGTACGACTATAATGCACTAATTAAAAATGTGGGAAGAATGGCAAATTTCATGTCTTTTTAAAAAGTGAAGACGAAGTAAAATGATCAAGTAAATAACAAACCAGAAAATTATTAGCAACACTACAACAAAAAGTATCCTTAAAGTGTGTAAAGATCTATTGAAATTCACTTTTAAACCACTAGATGCATCAGCAAAGGCTATGAGCAGATAGAACAGCCTGACATAAATGAAAACAAAGTTTAAGGAGAAGAAGTAGATGAAGAAATGTCTGTCTCACTAGTAAATGAGTTTAAATTAAAAGAGGATATCTGTGATTATAGTCTGACTGTTCTCTATCCTTTTATTTTTATTTATGTATTTTTTTTAAATTTATTTTTGGTATTGGAATTGTACCTTGGGCACTGTAGAGCTGAGCTATATCCCCAACCCTTTTTATTTGTTTATATTTATTTTGAGATAAGGTCTTGCTAAGTTGAGGAGGCTGGCCTTGAACTTGTGATCCTCCTGCTTCAACCTCCCAAGTTGCTGGGATTGCAGGCATGTGTTAGGCCTGGCTTAGTTCTTCATATTTTAAATATTTTCTTTCAGGTGTATTCTATTTTAGAATCATAAAAATGCATTTAAATGATGTGAAATGCAGCCCTTGGAGAATGTTCTGGGATCTTGTGTCTTGGTAGGTAGGAAGGGACTTGAATTATTGAGGCCTCTGGCTATCCACATGCTGATAGTTCCTTGTAATCCTGTAATAGTAGTAGTTCAAGGCTCCATTTCAGGTAGTGAAACTGAGGCCAAGCTCTTGTGATGTAACTTGCCAAGGGCCACGTGGAAAACTGCTGGGAAAGCAGGTTCGACCAGGGTCTCGAACTCTTGGGACCATCTCGGGAAGCACCAGGAATCCTCTTCTCCTTTCCTGTTGGCAACACAACCTTAGAGGTAAGGGTTCTTATCAGCAGCCATCCCCTAATTCTGGTCATCCCAGAAGCATCCTGAGCTGAGGCCAGCTCTGGTAACCAGGATGCTGGAGGAAGGCTCAGGTGTAGCCTAGACCTAGCTCCAGGATGGTGAAGACCTGGATATCCCCTCTGGCAGGGGTGAAGCAGAGATTCGCAGCACACTACTTCACAGGGAAGTAGCTCCTTACCTGTATCTTGCAGGGTTCAGGAGACCCTAGGAGGGTCTGGGGACAAAGCACTCTGACTCAGAGGACCAAGGAAGGTTCGAGCCCCCAATACCAGCTGAGAGGAGGAAAATGTGGAAACAGCAAACATGTGAGACCTGAGGGCATTGCAAGGGTGCAGTGAGATGGGAATTAGGGTGGGGAGCTGAATCTGAAAGGTGAGACCCACCAGGAGGACATATGGCTTCATAAGAATCCACCTTCTTATGGTGACTAGGACCATGTGTGTGTATGTGTGCGTATTCCTGCATGTGTGTGTGCTTGTGCACATGAGTGTGTATGCCATGCATATGTTCATGCTGTCTCACTTATGTAGGTCAGAGTGTGGTGTGTCAGTGGGTCTCTGCCTGTATGGCCTTGACCATGTTTGTTTCTCTGAGCCTCAACTTTGAGTGGAGTGAAGTTTCTCCATCCTGAAGTGGCTGAGTGGGGTCTCCTGGGGCAGGCACCACCTGTACAGTGCTGTTCAGTGTGAAGGAACCTGAAGGACCCTCAGTCATTGAGCCTAGGGGCTGAAGCAGCCTTTCCTGACTTTGGGGTCTGCTTCAAGAAAGATTCTCTCAGGGCCAAGGTACAGACACAGCAGAAAAACTTTGTGGCTTTTCGTGTTCCTAGCAATGATGGTCATTCTCACACTTTTCTTGCTTCTTTATAGTTGTCCAAATAAGGAAGGAGCCAGTGTAGAAGGGCCATGGGGTCTGGGTTGGTGTCGGAAGCCTTGGCAAGCCCTGGGCAGTTCTGTGACTCTGCTCTTCTGCCTGATTCATGAGCTTAGAGACATACAACACATATAGCAGGTCGTGGTGCCTATGGGCTCTAACACCAGGGACTACTGTTGATACTCAACTGTCAGAAAGGTGAGTACACATAAGGAAGGTGTATCCACTGTGCACTGGATATTTTATGTTTTGAAATCCTGCCAACTGTACAACTTTGACTTTTGCTTTTTAGGTTTAGCATTAGTTCGCAAGAGCTTTTCAGTGTCATTAATAATTTTAAGACTCTTGATGCATTGAAAGTTCTACATTTTTATCTCTATAAATGTCTGAGCTAGAAACCGGGGGTGGTGGGGGCAGCACTTCTCCCATGGAAACCATGCTCATCCCATAGCTCTTTACTGTAGATTGTATCTAAGTCATCAACATGGCTCTGTGAAGTTATGTGAGCATTTAGGTAATGTTTTTAGTCAGCTTTGCATTGGTATGCCCAAAAGACCTGACAAGAACAACTTAGAAGAGGAAAAAGTTTATTTGGAGGTCACAATTTCAGAGGGCTCAGTCCCCAGACAGCCAACTCCCAAGAAGAGGCAGAACATCATGGTGGAAGGGCCCACTGCAGGAAATCTTCTTGGCTCATGGCAGGATCAGAAAGGAGATTGGTGGGTGGGAGCTAGCAGGGAAGATGCTCTCTTCCAGGGTACCCACTAGTGACCCACCTCCTCCAGCCATGCTCTGTCTGCATACAGTTACCACCCAGACCTTTCTAAGTAGAATGGACTGATTTGGTTACAGTTCTCACAATCTAATCATTGTACCTTTGTATATTCCTGCATTAACCCAGGAGCTTGGGAGACATCTCGTATTTGAACTATGGCTATTTTCCTGTCTAGGAAAATCCTCACGCTAGCTTTTGAAACTATTTAGTATTGCTTCTTGGCCTTTTGGCTAAGATCAAGTGAATCAATTTAGTGAAATAAATTCTGAGTTGACTTTCTGTGATTGTGCATGGTTGGAGTGAGGATGGTAAAGCCCTTTCCATCAAATCTTAATTTACCTGTTCCAAAGGAAAGTACACACAGAGAACACCTGGAAATGTTATTGGAAAAAAGTATTGCTCCTATAATTATGTAGTTAAATAGAGAACAGACTCTAACTGTCAAATAGAATTATTAATTTATTTTCCTGTTCAGATAGTAAGAAATGCAAATTTTAATTATTTGAAAATATTTCCCCAAATTTCCAATCCCTTTGTTCCCTGCCTCACATGCCACCATGCTGGGGATCAAATCCCAGGGCCTTGACCATGTTGGGCAAATGCTCTACCACAGAGCTATACTCCAGACCCAGTCCTCCTCCCACTATTTTTCCTGTACTAGGGATTGAACTCAGGGCCTTTTGTATGCCAGACAAGCACTACTGAGCCAATACCCCCAGTCCTTCAGTCCTCTTATCTTTTGAACAAAGTGAGAAAACAGGTAAGCACAGGTTCTTTAGCTTTTTCTAATAATCACAGCAGGTATTCTTAAAGTGGGTACCAGGCCAGCAGCCATGGCACCTGCAAAACAGTTTAAAATGAACATTCTCTGACCCCTCCAAGCTGAAACAGAAACTCTGGAGGTAGGGAGAGTAGAAATCCAAGTTTTGGCCAATCCTTCAGGTGATGCTAATGCAGGCTTGGGTTTGAGTGATTCATTTACAGCAAAGTATTTGGGGTAATATTCCCATTATATAATTTAGTAAAATCTACAGATATACACACATCCACACGTGCATAATATACAGAAACACATATCTATGCACCTACATATCAAGCATCATATACATACACAAAATACACGTGTACTTAGTTGTATATACACACACATACATAACACATGCACTCACACACCTACACAATACATAGTATGTGATAGAAGTGCACACGCAATACATGCATGTCATACACAACAATACACACATGCGTATGTACATATGGTGCTCGTCTACACATGCAAATCGATTTAAGGATCTCTCTTGTGAACTTCATAGAAAAAAAGAACTGTGAGCGAGAAACGAGCAGATGTGATCCGTGAATGAGAGCTTCAACCTCTCTGCTGCTCTTTTTTTGTTTTTGTCTGTAAAAACAGGGCAATGCCAACCTGTCAGTTCTTTAAGAAGCTAGATTTACCTCAGTTTTGAATGAGACCATAACATGCCAGAATTGGGGTCAGACATTGAAAATCATCCTGTCCAGTCCCCCTTTGGTGTGTTACTGATCATCTGACATAAGGCTTGTACGGAGTGGTGGCCTAGTCCAGACTCCCTGGGGTGTCAACAGAACCACTGGGGAGCCTTGTTGGTGGCATCCCCAGGTCCTGCCTGCTTCCCCCTCCATCCCCAGCATGTCCCCAGGAATAGCAGTCTGGGCTCACCCTATGTACAGAGTAGTTTCTGTCAAGGAAGCACATTGCAGCTCCATGTTTTAATGTTTCAAATTATGCAGTAGTTGGTTGATACAAAGCAAGCATAACCATAAACCATTAAAAGGAAAAGTCCTGAACCAGTGTCCCAGCTCAAGAATCATTTCCAATGCCATTTTATTTCCTTAATCCAGCATCTTGCTTCTAAACCAGAGGCCACAGCAGTACTGAACTGTGTGTTCTTTAGGCTCCTGATCTCATAGAAAAGAGTATCTTAAAAAAAATGTGTGCATCCCTAAGCAACATAGAGTTTCAGTGTTCTTATTTTCAGGACTTATTTTAAGTGCCATTATTTCCGAGTCATGCATATTATTGCATGCAACTGTGATGCATTTATTTTCAATGCTTCATGATATTCAATTGTGTCAATATACCATGAATTCTTTCCTTCTTGTGATTGGAAGTGTTATCTTTTGGTGTACATGGGTAAGACCTTATACAGGTTTTTAAAAGCAAGAAGGGGGCAGCTCTGGGTGATAGGGTATGCACATATTTAAATTCATAAGATATGCCATGTCCCCCCCCCACCCCAAATTGGCTCCATTTGCCTTTGGTTCTGCATCAAGGCATTTGCCAATCTGGTGAAAGTAGAATAATTTTCATTGTGGTTTCCATTAGCATGTTTGTAATTACTAATAAGATCAAATGCCTACACATGAACGTTTATTTCCAATCATTATTCCTCTTCCTTAAAATATTTGTCTTTGTCTTTCCCTCACTTTTGAGAGAGTTTTTCTTTTTCTTAATGAATTATAAGAATTTATAGTCATTCCTCAATATCAGTGGGGGGTTGGTTTCAGGACTTTTGAGAATACCAACTGTACTGTTTGCATACAATCTACGCACATCATTCGGTATACTTTAAATTATTTCTAGATCATTTACAATACCTAATAAAATATCAATGCTATATGAATAGTTGTTACAATGTGTTGTTTAGTAAATAATTGTGAGAATAAAACTCTAAGTATTCAGTACAGAGGTAATTTTTCTTTCCTGAATATTTTTGATTGGTGGCTGGTTAAATCTGTAAATGTGGAACTTCTGGACTGTTGTTAGTTGGGTGCTGATCTACTCTTAGCTGTGTAAGTGACATAGATCTTTGCCCAGTTTTACGTAGAAGTTGTCTTTGATGCATAGAAATTCTTAATTGCAATGTCATAAATTTTTTTCAATTAGTATCTTGCCTTTGGAATCTTTTTGAAGGAATCTTCCTTGTCTCAAAATTAAAAAGGGCCTGTTTCTTTTCTTTTCTTTTCTTTTTTTTTTTTTTTACAAGTGAAAACATCACCTTTCACATTTAATTATTTATTCTGTGGAAGACCTTCGTCTTGTGTGCAGAATCAAGCAAGATTCTATTTCAGCATTATTTATTTTACATTGTCATTTCCCAGGGATCAGTAACATTACCTTTGTCGAATGCCAGATTTCCATACACATGTGGGTGTGTCCCTAGATTCTTTTGTTCCGTTGTTTAGTTTATTCCTCTACCTTCCTCTTCAGGAATGTCTTACTCCTCCTTAGGTCTCCGCCCTTACATAGACATTTTAGAATCAGCTCGTCAGTTTCCTTGGAAAACCCTTTTGGGATTTTGATGAGAACTGCAGTAGAATTACAAATCACCTTGAGGAGAATGACTGTTCTTTTTGATATTGAGTCTTCTTACCTTTAAGAAAATCTACTCATTTGACTTTTCATCAGCAAGTTCCTAGAAAACTTCATAATTTTATCCCTGTAGGACTTATATGTCTTTTGTTAGATTTATTCATTGATATCTCATAATTTTTGCTGCTCTTTTAAGTAGAATTGATTAGAAATTTCTCTCTGAATATTATTTTTTTCCAGAGCTATAAATATGTAGTTAATTTTTGATGTTGATCTTATATCTTGTCATACTATTAAACATACAGCATTTCTGATAATTTGACTGTGAGTTTTATTGGATTTTCTATTTAGAAAATAGTATAACATTCAAGTAATAATAATTCCTTACAATTTTCAGCGGATAACCCTTTAGTTTTTCATATCATAAATGCATTTTTGTACTTGTGAGTGAGTTGTCTTGATAGGTGTTATCAGATTAAGATTTTTCTTCTAGTTCCATTTGATTAGACAATTTATTATGAATGTGTGATGAATTCTATCAAATGCTTTTAATGCATCAGTCAGTTGAGGTAGTTATGTAGTTTCCCCCCTCGTTAATCTATTAGTTTAGAGAAAAATATGTATGGATTTTTCTAATGCTAACAAAGCACAGAAACTCATAAAAGAAGGTGTAGTGTATTTCCTCTGTTTCTGTATAGAGGAAGAGTTGGAGTGATTCTAGAGAGATCCATTCCTCCAAAGTTTCAGTTATGCAGAAGAAGTGAGTTGTGGAGTTCTAATGTATAGCAGCATGGTGAGTGTAGTTAGGAAGCATGTGTTATACACCTGAGATCTGCTGAAAGAATGGCTTTCCATTCCTCTCACCAAACATAAGGTACAAAGTGAGGTAGTGGATATGTTAGTGAGCTTGACTGTGGTAATTATTTCACAACCTGTTCATGTATCAAAACATCACTGTGTAACTTAAAATACTACCTTTTTTGTCAATTATGCTTTAATGAAACTGGGGGAAAAAAGAGATTTTCTACTTATTTTCAATTTAATTAATTCAGACCAGATTTTTCTTTACTAACACAGTGCTTATACGCTAGTTGAATTTATTCCATAGTTTTTTTTTCTTTTAAAGAGAGAGGGACAGTGAGAGAGAGCGAGAGAAAATCAACTTCATTTAGTTTTTCACATGGGTTTTGTTGTGTACATGGTGCTGGGGTTTGAACTCACATGCCTGAGCATGTCAGGCAAGCACCGTAACCACCAAGCCACCGCTCCATCCCAAGTCAATAATTCTTTATTCAGCCTCTTAAGTTGGGTTCTTAGCTATTTTATCTTCAGACTTCCTTCTTCCTATTTAAGAATTTGAGGCTAAAAGGTTTCTCGTTAAATATTATTTTCATTTGCATATCTTAAGTTTTGATCTGCAGTAGTTTTTATTGTTCAGTCTTAAGTATTTAAAATTTTTTTGTTATTACTTGATTTGGAAGTGTTTGCTAAAGTGTTCCCCTCAATGCATTGAGAAATGCATTTCTAAATTAGTAATATTTTAAGAATTATATATATTTAAATTTTTCTGTGGCTGGATAACTGATCAGTATGAATCTGAGTTTGTGAGAGTTTTGAGGTTTGCTTATAGAGGAGGAGGAGGTTCTATCTACCTTTCCTTAGTTCTTAGGGGCTCTTGGACTGGATGTAGGAACCCAATTAATATAAGGCTGATCAATAAGAGATAAGCATAAACATTTCATACATTTTACATATAAATGGAAATCTTTCAAAGAGTGAAACCTCCCCCAAATGACCACAGCATGATAATTTGATACTACTGAGACCAAACAATAAAAAATGTGTGAAGGAATGACAGAACAAATGGATGTCTAGACTAGGGTAGCAAATTCTAGGGATGTCACTAAGAGACATATGGGGAGGTATGGAGACTATGAAAGATGACTCCAATGAGTTTATCCATTCAGGTCCATTACAACTCCAGTTTCCAGTCCCTGGTAACAAAGGCCATTTTCTTGCCCTGGCTTGGGGAAGACATCTTTGCTGCACAAGGGCAAAGCCAGGTCAAATGGCCCTTTCTGAAGATGGAATTCCTTAGGTGTTTTCAGTCTGAAATAATCACTACTCTCATTCGGCATACTTTGAGATGGCACATCTTAATTCCTCATCCCCAAAGCTGGAAGGAATGAGGAAGGAGCCTTTCCACAGGTTTGAGAGAGAGCCTGGCCCTGCTGACACTTTGATTTTGAACTTCATGCCTCCATATTGTGAGAGATTAAGTTCTTGTTGTAAAATGACCACCCAATTTGTAGCAGTATTTGTATGGCTTCCCTAAGAAACTGTTGTGGTCTTTCAAGATCTTAGGTACCTTGACATCTCCTGTGACTCCTGAAACACACAGGCTGCCTCTGATTTGTCCGATGTCCCACTTCTCTGTCCCCGGGTCTCAGCCCATGGTAGCAGATACTCAGCAAATACTAGTTGAGTATATGGATGGGAGCCAAGCACAACGGCACAGGCCCATTAATCCCAGTGAATCAGGAGGCTCACACCTGATGGCAAATGACCACAATACTGCCATCCACAGCTTCTTTGTCTGGCTAGAATACAGATGTTGGGTTTTCTTTTTTCCCCTTCTTCTATACATGTTTCTGTAGTTTACAAAATTTTAAAACAAATTGTTAAAATCAGAAAAATCATCTTAGTGGGATAAGGCTTGAAATCTACTGCAGGACAGTTTGCGGTGCACCAATGAGTGTATGAGAATATATAAGGAAGGACTTTGGCAATGGAAAAACATAAAGCACATGTATATTAAAGCTATAATATTGTTTCTTTTGCTGGACAGGATCAACTATAAACATAAAAAGAAAAACAAGCCAGGTCCTACATTTATTCAGTTCATAATTACTTAACCTCTGGAGAGAAGTGCAGATATTAATCAGATGGGAGCCGCCTCTCCAGGACCTGAGCAAGCATGACAATATGCCAGGGCCCTCAGCTCCTGCCCTGGTAGAGTCTGATCCACACATGTTATTTGGTCAGAATTTTGTCTTAAGAAGAGAGAACTGGAATACTTTAGGTAAGACCTTCCTTCTTCTTTGTCTTTTTTCTTTTTTTTCCTACCAGCTTCTCCCCTGGTTCTTTACACAGGCAAGGAGTAACTGTTCAGTTATCACTTTTTAATTAACATTCATACGGAAAAACAGTAAAATATGACCAAAGGCATCATAAAAGACAGGTTTGAAACCCTAGGGAGGTTTCCTGCACCCCTGGAGGATAGCTCAATCATATCTGACCTTGTAGCACCCCACCCCTGCCATGCCCCAGGCCCTATACCTGCAGGCATTGGGAGTGCTTCAGGACATCACATCTAGAATTTGGAGACTTACTTGGTGGTGGTGTATGTGTCAGGGGGATTCACTCTGCACAAACCTGTGGAGGCCATTGTTTGGCTGGACACCCTCTTGGGATTTGTTATCTGAACTTGACTTCTTCCTAGTTTACCTGTCCAGGTGAGAACTCCTCCTAGTGGCCCCAGTGTGCTGTAAAGAGGAGGTGACTCTGGCAACCTTTGAGGAAGTACTGAGGCTGCTGTGCTGGGGCCAGTCAGGTGGCTAAGCAGCCTCCTGTACCAGAGAAAGAGGGTCTGCCCCACTGAGGGGGAAGGAGGAGGGAAGAGATAGAGGTGGGGTGGGAAAAGAGGGTCTCCCCACTGAGGAGAAGGGTCGTGGAATCTGGGAGAGGGTTATTTTTTTGCCCTGATGATAAGGGACAATTGGAGCGGCCACCTAGGATGCAGGGATGGAGTCCACACAGAGTGGGTGGGAGAGCTGGTCCTGGGGCACTCAGTACCCCTTGGGTGATTTAGTGCCCTAGAAAGAAACTTTTATTTTATATAAAAAAGATGTGAGTACCCCTGTAGAATAAAAGAAACATACTGACCAGTTGTAACACATGACCCTTGATTGAATCCTAGTTTTGAAGACAAACCAAAGAAAGAATGGGGAAAATGTGAACATGGCATGCAGGATACAAGGGAATGACTAAGTGTCCAGTCTTCTTAGTTTTCCTAAGAGTGACAGTAACACTGTGATGATGAACCAGTGTCTTTATTCCTAGGAAACAAATACTGAGGTATTTAGGGATGACATTTCACAACTTCTATAATGTTCCTTTAATCAGTTCAAAGAAAACTCTCTTTTCACTCTTCTGTGTGGTTGAAAGTATTCCTATCAAAAGCTAAGAAAGGGAAGAGGGAGTGAAAAAATGGAAGAGATGTCCAGGGAGTCAGATTGGAAGTATCCATGGCAAATAACAGAAAACTCTCTGTGGGAAAACACCCCAAAATTAGGTCCCCCAGTTCTCCACCGATTGATAAAAACCAAGTCTGAGCTCATACTCAGAGATTCTCAAGGATGTCAGGAGACAAATGATTGAAAGTCACAGTCAACAGATTTAGATCCTCAAGAATCCCAGACATTGTCATGATCAGAGGCAGAGTGTAAACTAGTGATGAATAACATTTGAAATGAACTCCAGGTGTAGTTACAAAAGTGAGCAAGTGCAGAGGCCATGCTAGAAAGAAGATAGGGCAACTAGAAGAAGGGAGAGATCTTCACCTCCAATGGAACAGAGGGTGGACTGAGGACAGATTTCAGACAGCAACAAAGAAAGGAGACAAAAGTAGATTATTATTATCAAGGGCTGAGAACAGTAACTCCCAGCTTGGAATCATGCAATTTGAAGAAAAAGCTTAGTGGAAGAGGACAAATCAAGGACATTTCCAGGAAATCCAAGACCAAGAGAAACCATGGCATTAAAACAAATACAAAAATGAAGTTTCAAAAGAACTGCTCCAGGAGGGAAATAAAATAAACCTAGAAAGATAGTTTGAATCGTAGGGTGCACAAAAAAATAAATACTGGGTCTACAAACAAAATTTTGCAATATTTGATTCTTAAGAGCAACAGCTGGTAACGACCCACAGAACTTGCCAAGGAAGAATCAGGTCAGCAAAGCTAATACTGACCAAAGGCGGCTGGCTGGCAGTGCAGCATCAGGTGAGACACACTTTCATACCAAAAGTATTATTGGCATAGAGTCACATGATGACCAGAGTTGCAATTAATTGACAAGATATAATTCTAAACTTGCAAGCAAAAAGTGGACTCCAAGGATATAAATTAAGAACTGGTCGAACTACAAGGAGAATCACAAATATCATCAGATACGGCTTTTTCAATTATTAAAAGATCAAGCTGACAAAATATTCATTCAGATCAAGAAGATTAACTTTTCCTTTCTTTTTTTGAGATGGAGGTCTCACTATATTTGCCCAGGATGGCTTCGGCTTTGGTTTTATGATCCTCCTGCCTCAACCTCCTAAGTAGCTGGCCTTGCAAACGCATGTCACTGCACTTGGCAACAAATTAATTTTCTTTGTTATGTATGTAGAGCTATGTTGTCCACAGTTAGAGAACACATATTTTTCTAGGTACATATGCAACATTTGCAAAAATTTACTACTAGGTCACAAAGTGAAGGAGTTAAGAACATGCCATCTCAAACCATGCCAAATTAATAAATTGATGATCTTAAGCTGAAACTGCCTGAGGAGCTCTAGTCTGGATTTTCCCACATGCAGTAAGCCTTAAAGATTCTTTCGGGAGGGGAGGACAAATGTCTGCCCTTTACCAAGGTGAGAAAATAGCTTTGATCACCAGAGGCTGGAAACTGAGACTATAATGAACTTAAATGAAAAGTCTTTAGCAGCCTTTATTTTCCACTAGCTTCACACCTCTCTATAGATCTCTTAGTCGCACCCTAGAATTTACAACCCTAATCTAGAGATGCACTTGTTCTGTCTTTCCTTCACAAATTTGTAATTCTTTGTCTAAAAACTCTAAAGGCATCTTGCTTTGACTATTCCTTTGGACTATATACTTCTGGAGATCCCCATGCACATATAAAATTAATAAAATATGCATGTTTTTCTCCCATTAATCATTCTTGTGTTGATTTGGTTCCTAGACACACCTGAAGAGCCCACACAACCACTCTAGGTGATTGCCTGCAATCCTGACATTCCTTGGCTTCTGCCAGTGTCACTCCAAGATCTACCTCTGTCCTCACATGGATTTCTTCCCTGTGTCTACCCTAAATTCAGGATGATGGCATCTCAAGATCTTAACTAATTTCTTCTGCAAAAGATCCCATTTGGTAATAAGGTCACATTCTGAGGCTTTGGTGTATGTGAATTTTGGGAAACCTTCATTTAATTAACTACAAAGACATTAGAGAGTGGTAAGACTGGAGGGAGGATAAAAAGGGGGTCTGTGTGGGGCAAAAGGAGCTGTTCTTCAATGAAGAGGCAGTCAGGTGGCTCCAAACAGTGTACATAGTAACAGTGTTTTATTCTACCAGCATTCCGATCTTACCCGACATGTTCCCATGCAGCTGTCTTTCTATGTGTGTCCCCATACCCCCTTGCCCCAGAGTAGATATTGACCCCATGCTCCTTCTGGCTAGTTCAAACACTCTGGCACAGCCCTTGTCTCAGGCACATGACCATGGCAGAGCCAGAGAGACCTTTGGTGGAGATCAGAAGTACAAACTGAGAGCAACATTCCCCTCTGCAATGATGAGCAATGACGACCTGGAATGGTGTGGGCACAGAGGTGCATCTTCTCCCTTTGTTGGATCACTCCAACAAAGATATCACTTTGTTGATATCTATAAAACAAAAATTGGGTCTTAGGCAAAGATTTGCATGAATCAACTCTGAATTCCGGGCTTCTAGTCCTTCCAGATGCAACTGAGAGATTTCTAGCCAATGAATGGGTAAAATAGAGTGAAGTAAGAAGAAGTGTTTCTGGTGTCTGCCAACATTTCCTCACATGCTCCTAAGACCTTTAGAGTCTCTCAAGTTTTGTATCTTTGTATGCCAATGAGATGTCTGTGGCTTGGGCTCCTGGACAGCCTCATGGTGGGGCTGATTGCTAGGGTACTATCCATGATGGTTGGAACGTTCAGTCCATTCTTAACTCTGGGAGAGGGTTAAGGGTTAACAGTTGAGTTAATCAATAATGATCAATGATTGAAGAGAAATCTCCATTAAAAAACCAAAAGGATGAAGTTCAGAGGGCTTAGAGATTGGTGATCAAGAGCCTATCCATGTGCTGTGAGGGTTATACACCCCAAAACTTTATGGGGCCAGAAGAACCTGTGTTTGGGTCCCTTTCAAACCTCACCCAAGATATCTCTTCATCTGACTTTTCAACTGTATCCTTTGATATGTCCTTTGTAATAAACTGGTATATGAACAAGGAAGCTATTTTCCTGGGTTCCCTGAGCAGCTGGAGCAAATGAGGGAAACTGGCAAAGGGTTGTGGGAAACTTTGCTTCATAGCCAGGTCAGACAGAAGTTGTGAGTGGCCAAAGGACCTCCTGTCTGTGATTGGCATCTGAAGTGGAGGCAGCCTGTGGGACAGAACTCTTGCCCTGTGGGATCTGACGCTAACTCCAGATAGATAGTATTAGAACTAGTGGAAGTATAGGGAACCCAGATGCTGTCAGAATTGACAGGAAAATTCATGTATTTTGGTGACCAGAGTGTCTAGGGTTGAGTGGGAGCAGAGAGGAAAAACAGGTGTTTTTTCCTAAATTCTCTGAAAGGAGCAAGCGAGATTAGGCAAGGTCCTGGTCTTGCAGGGGCATGACAAGGTGCCCACGTAGAATGCAAAGAGTTGCAGGTGGCTACACTAAGGAACGTTTGGGGGATGGGAATTACGGTTGGAGAGCCCCTGGGCTGATGTGTTGGCTAGTCTCCTTGGTCCTTAGGTGTTCTTTGGTCAGATAAATTGGAAATGCTGCCTTAAATGCTGCCTAAGTACATTCCTGCTTGCAGCATCTCTTGGATGCATTCTACACAGCATTTCTTTTTTTAGGGTTTTTCTCAAGCCTCCAGCGCTATAAAAGCACACTTTAGGGGATTCTTTGAGATACTAGGAAACTATTGATTTTTTTTTTTAGAGCAAGAAACTGATAAGAACTTCTTCACATTTCAGGCAAGATGTGTGGGAGACTGAGCAGGGGTGAGTGGCAGGGGTGGAGAGGGTAGCTGGAGGGAGAGAGCAGAGGGATGTCTGAAGACCTGGATGCAGTGATGGGCATGGAGAAGAGACGCAGAGGAGGGAACTATTTAGGGGATGGAATCCATAGGACTTGGTGACAGATTGGACGTGGGGAGGAGAGGGAGGTGTGGAGTGTGCTGCTGGGTTCCTGGCCAGGATAAGGAGGTGTGCAGAGATATAGAGAATCAAGAATGGGTTGGGTGGAGCCTGGTTTTTATTCACTGTGTGCTGACATGAGCACTGTCGTGTGTATGTGTGTGTGTGTGTGTGTGTGTGTGTGTGTGTGTGAGAGAGAGAGAGAGAGATAGAGAGAGAGAGAGAAATGAGATCAGAGCCACCGCCCCATTCCCAGCTCTTGAGCACAAGAAGGACCATTTAGCTGGAACCCCAACAGTGGCCAGCAGGGACCACACTGGGCACAGTTCCAGGGCAATCAGGGTGCTCTGCAGGAGCTTCTGGGCCTTTCTGTAAAATGCTGGGCTCCATGAGCTTATATCAGGTCCCTTTAGTACACACACTGCAGTATAGAGCTGGAGACCCCCTACCTGTAAAAGGAGATGCAAAATTTATATTAAAATCCTTTTGGAGTTTTGGTTTTCCTTTTAATCCCAAATGGCCTTTTAAGCTTCTGGCTCCTATATTTAACCTATTTAATGAGATTTCTTTTCCAGTAATTCCTGAAACTGGTAATCTCTAATTGGGTCAAATTCTCTACCCACAAGCCAGTGATGCTATTTTTAGTGCAAATCCTCAGGCTGAAGCTCCTCCGGCCTTTCAGACGCAGCTGTCAGCGCGACTTTCCGCCACGCTCTGCTCTCCCCAGCCAGACCTGATTTTAAACATTTTCCCAATACGTTTCAGGGTGAGCCTGCCTGCCCAGCCCTCCGGCCTCCTCCCCATCTGCAGCCCCAGGATGGTTTACACAAATCCATTTAACGCTCCTCGCTGTTCAGCTTAGGTCCCCAGTGTCACTATAAATAATCAAGTCCTGGCAGCAGCTTTGGGGAAGCACCTGAGCACTGCTTCCCGCTGCCTTTTGTCCCTGCTGTGGATGAGCCACCTGGGGGACAGGGCAGAAGGCAAGGGCTTATGCTGACCCTGAAAATCACGGGGGGGGGGAGGATTTGGAGACTCCCTCTCTGGTGTCCTCATTCAGCCAGGGGCTCTCACTGGTCCTCAGTATGCTGCACGTGCCTCATCTTGGCCACAGCCTTCCTGGATACCTCCAGTGAGAGGGGCCCTTGCAGGAGGCAAGTTGGCCCCTACAGTCTCAGAGACTTCCTGTTCTGCTGTCTCCCCTCACTGCACTGTGTGCTCCTGGGGCAGGATGAGGCTTCTCTGCCTTGGTGTCCCCAAAGCCCCATGCAAATCCTGGAGGAGTAAATGGACTCTCTCATAAGGGTCACCTAGGGGCTTGTCCAGGGAGATCTTGCTGCCCAACCTTGTTTGAAATGCACACACCTCAGTTCAGTTGGGGAGGGGATGGGACAAGGGAGATGCTGCCGGGAGAGGCTGAGTTCAGGGTGGCACGGATATGCATGTCTCTGAAGTGCTCAGCCGTCATGATGGGTCCATGTCTCATTTCCTTCAATGCAAGAGTGCTGGCAAGAAGGACACAGTCTAAGGTATCCTGAGGTTTCTTTACTGCTGCCCCAGGGTTTTCCCCAAAGTCTTTACCTTTCAGCAAAATCCACAGTGAGATGGTTCTGGAAGGTTCTGTCCTTCTTCCCACCCCACGGAACACTCAGAAGAAGTATGCCCAGCCCTGCTTCACATTCACTTCACAAACCTCCAGCCCTGAATTTGGAAGGACATTTATAATTGCAAAGTTTGCCCACTGGAACACCACTTGACCTGCCATTGATTCCGGCAAATAAACTTGCTATACCTTTTCCTTTCTGGGGATTTTGACAAAACTCCCTGTATGTGTAAATTTCATGAGTTCTCTTGGCTGGGTTGTGTGTCCAGATAGATAATGAAATGTTATTCTGGATGTGTCTGTGAAGGTGATTTTGGGTAAGAATATGTTTAAGTCAATGGACTCTGAATTCTCTATAATGTGGGTGGGCTTTGTCCAATCAATCGAGGGACCAACAGAACACAAAAAATTGGCCTTCCCTAAATAATGAGGAATTCTCCCCAGTAGATGGCTGCAATGCAGGTGAACTAGAACAGCCTTCTCATCCATCCTGCAGATTTGGGTCTTGCTAGCCTCCATAATTGCTTAAGTCAATTCCGTAAAATAAGCCTCTTTTTTCATATTGCATGTGTGTGTCTATATGTATACACACACACCCACACACACATGCATGTGTGCATGCACACCCTATGGGTTCTGTTCCTCTAGAGAACTTTTAGTTATTTGTTGTCACTGTCCACCAGACTCCAAATATTACCATGCAGTGTTCTTCCTAAGAGAACTGTGTGGACAGGACTTGATCCGGCCAGGAGGTGCAGGAAAGAAGGAGAGTTGCAGTTTACTGTGTAAGTGCTCTTGATGCTCAGTAAGGAAGCAACCTACAGACGGCCACTTCTCTCCCTGTGCTTCAGTTCCTGGCACTTTCCAGCATCACTGTCCCCTGAGATCACACCCCCACAAGGACAGCGGGAAAAGACTAGGCAACTTTTAGGAAGTTTACAGTCATCCCCAAGACAATTTGGGATGATCAAGAACCTATCCAAGGGCTGAAATCCCTGATGGAAAGCTACAGAGCACAGATGAGGACAGACCTTGAGCATCAGGAGCCAGCAAATTTCCTACGAGAGAGACATCCCACACCCCAGCATGTGCCAAAGAGCCCCAGAGGGCTTAGCAAGAACAAAACAGGTGCCATGCCATGTCCACCAATAGATAGGAATTTGCCTTTCTTTCAGAAAAGAAGTGGAGATATGGGACTCCCCAATATACTCAGTGAATCTAATTTCCTTTGAATTTAATAGAAATAAATTGCAATTGGAAAAGCCAAGAGTAAGATGCACTTGCTTTGGGTTACTTTGGGGTGTGTGACATAGATCTAGGAAGATGATTCTTCCTTAGGACAGCCTGAGTACATGCAGAATGACCCATTGTCTCCATCCTCAAGCTTGGACAGGATGGGGCAGATAGGCCACAGGTCTCTGCATGCAGATAGTAGAGGGATGTTAAAGTTTTTGATGGATACCCAAGAAGCTGGGACATCAGCGGATCTGTAAAGGGGAAGAGAAGACAGGGAGGGTCTCTGAGGGGCTTGGGGAACCTCAGGGAGGTGTTTCCCTGGTGCCAAAGGAGTTCTGACTAGTGACATTAATATTAGAGTTTTGTAAGGAGAAAAAGATTCTCCTCTACTCCTTCCCCCGAGTTCCTATGTGGGCTTTTTGGCTGGATCTAGGAACACAATTAATACAAGAGTTGATGAAAGCATAGAAGTTTCATTAAATTTACTTGCACATGGGGATTGTTACAAGAGAGTGAAGTCTAAAGGAATGACCCAAACATGATGGTTTCATATTTTTTTGGGGTGGATTAATGGGAATTGAACCCAGGGGCCCTTGACTGCTGAGCCATACCATATATATATATATACACACACACACACATATATATAATTTACATATTTAACATAGAAATATATATATATATATATTTTTTTTTTGAGACGGGGCTAAGTTGCTGAGGCTGGCTTTGAACTTGCAATCCTCCTACGTCAGCCTCTCGAGCTGCTGGTATTACAGGTGTGTACTGGTTTTATCCTTTTTAGATGAAGAATGATAAATTTGTGAAGGAATAACAGGTCAGATGGTTATCTGGACTAGAATAGGAACTATTGGTGCTACTAAGGGATCTATGGGGGAGGCATTCAGAAGCTTATGGAAGATAAGGGGCTGCTTCAGAGTGTGTGTTCAGGTTTACTGCAGCCCCAGTTACCAGCCTCTGACAAATAAGGCTATTTTTTTTGGCCTTGGTGTGTAAAGGACACTCCTCTCAGAAGAATCTTTAAGACTTGCTGCGTGGAGGAAAAGATAGGCCAAATGGCCTTTTCTAAACGTATAGTTTCTCCAGTGATTTTCAGCTTGAAATAATCAATACACCAGTTCAGCGTATATTGAGACGGAAGTGCTTAATGTCTTCAGCTTTTATGTCATATGTTCAGTTTTAAAATCTCTCTCTTCCTGCTGTGTTCCTTCCATCCCCAGCTCCCGTGTGAAGTTAGCTGCGAAGAGTTCTCTGTGTTGCCTTGGGAGACACAGGAATGAGGGAAGGTAACTTGGGGTTGAGGACCAAGAGGCACCAAGGATGCACGAGCCCCCCCCATCCCTGCAGGTGCTTCACTTGGAGCAGTCACACTTCTGATCGCACGTTTAGGATTGCTGGGTGAGCGCCTGCCTCTCCCATTCAGCCAGGGATCCTGCTCGGGCAGGGCTGTGCTTAATGCCAAATCCTTTTCTGTGGTACTGGGGATTGAATCAAGGGATGCTCTACCACCGAACTACAACCCAGGTCTTTTTTAATTTTTTAAAATTTTGAGATGGGGGTCTCACTAAGTTGCTCAGGCTGACCTTGAACTTGCAAGCCCCCTGCCTCAGCCTCCTGGATAGCTGAGATTTCAGGTGTGTGCCACCATGTCCAGCTAAAGAACAAATCTTAAGTGCCACAGAGAATACACAAACCTCTGCCTAAATGCTCAACTGGCAGTTTTCCCTGAAAACTGGGACACATAAGTGGATGCCTGGCATTCCTCAGGCTGGCCTGAGACCTGGGCACAGTGTTGAGGAGGTTAAGTCTCCCAAAAGCACAGGAGCGGCCCTCAGTCAGGCAGAGACCTATGGCAGGGCTGCCTAGAAAGCTCAGTCACCACCCCTCAATCCACCTTCTTCTTGTGCCACCAGGAAACATCACAAGACTAGTGATGCTCAAAATGGCTGAATCACTGAGCCCAGATCCTGATCCTATGTTCTTCCTGGTTGTCTGCAGATTGTCATGCATTCCCTTCCTGCGGTTTCAGCTCCTGGGTTTAGCACCAGGACCTCTTCCCTTTGGTACTGGCTGTCCGGGTGCTGTCTTGATTCCATAGTGGAGCAAAGGGACAGCCAGCACCTCCCACTGGTCACGTGGCCATGGTCAGGATGAGCAGCTGGCAGTGGAAGCCCCATCCCACCATTCCTGCAGGATCTGGAACTGTGGGACAGAGGCAGATGTGGCTGCACCTAGGCTTGTAATCCCAGAGATGCCACCTCATAGTTTTGGGTTAAGTTAGTCATTTTCAACCATTTTTTGATGGGAGGAGTCCTAAACAGATGCTCATGATGAAACTTGAGTGAACTAAGAACCCTTTCTTATGTCCCACAAGTTCCAAACAAATAAGTATATGAGGAAATACCCCAAGAAGGGCTGGGACACACACTTGTGTCACAATCAGATGAAGCTGGGGTTTGAAAGTCACCTTTATAAAGGGGAGAAATGGGAAAAGGGCAGCATTTTAGATTCTTGGTCCTTTTCTTGGTTGCTGTAACAGAATACCTGAGAGTGGGTAATTTTATAAAGAGAAGAGGTTTGCTTTGCTCACAGTTCTAGAAGCTGGAAGTTCAGGAGCACATCACCACAATATGCTGTTTCTGGTGAGGGACTGTCTCATGCTGATCTGTGCACAGTAGAATGTGGAAGGGTGAGTGAGCACATGAGGAACAGGTGAGGGGATCAAACTCCCATGCTAGCTAACCTGGTCCTATAAGGCAGCATTAATCCATTCATGAGAGCTCTACCTCCGTGACCCTGACACCTCCCAGTAGATCCATTACTTAATGCCCTGGGGAATAAAGCCCCAGCATGAGTTTCAGGAGGAACAAACCACATTCAAACTATAGCCAGCCCCAGCTTGCTCTAGGCTGAGTCCCTGCACCTGTCAATCAGCTTTGAATGTTTCCCGTTCTGACACTGCGGTGTGGGTCATTTCATTACCTAGAAATTACTTGGATAAAACTGACCTTGCTGAGTGTCCTACAGATGCAGCATCGACAACCTCTTTCCCGACCAAGCTCATTTTCGCAACAGGCTCAAAGTTAATCAAAGTAGAGGCTCATCTCTCCTAGCAGTTCCACAAGGGAAATTTCGTGCCTAAATAGGAAGTGGCAATGGAGTTGTATCCACTCCTCCAGTAGCCAAATCTCCACCCAAAGTCAGTGGAAATCAGTGAACTCTCCTCCAGAAGCTGGGCAAGTTGACCTCCCTGGCTATCACAGTCACTATCCAGATGCTTGAATTGATACATTTTACTGTAAGAATCTGAATGTCCCTTGCTCATTTCTGTATATAAAAAACACTGAATTGTTACAGGGAAAACTGTTTTTATTCTGTGTGTACCAAGTTCAGGCTGGTTGTGCATGTGGACCTTTCTTCCTGTGATACATAGGGAGCTAGGCACTAAATCCCCAATCCACAGTGGAGGAGTCAAAGCACAGAGAGGTTGACTACCTTGCTCAAAATCACACAGCTGGGAGGAGTAGCACCAAGGTGCTAACCGTGCCATGTGACTCATGGGGCCACACTGTTTTAGGAATGACACCACATGGCTGCCTTGTGGTGACGGTGAGCTGGGTCAGATGGGCTGAGGCTCCAGGTTGAAACCACTCAGCACCACTCCCCTGATGCAGCAGTTCATTTAGTTTCCCCACGGTGGTGAAGCTGGAATACGAAAGACAGGCAGGAGAGATTTGTAAATGGTAGGAAGAACAAGGATGCCCGGTGGCATAATTCCTTAAAAAGGCCTCAAAGGGGGCAGCAGCTCCCTGCACTAATACGAAACAAGATTTTGAGCCTCGGCTTCCTCCGTGTGAACATGGGTGTTGAAATTGTCCCGTGTGTTTATTTTTATTGGGAGGACAGTGTATGCTGTGGTGACACAGAGGTGACAGATGCTGGCCTCTGCAGACATGTGGACATCAAGTGGCTGACTACAGCACTGACTTCTGATGAGGGCTGCAGGCGCTCCCCTGAAGAACAGAATTTCTCCCCGTGGTCATCAAATCCCCTTGGCTATTGTTCAATATGAACTCGCTGCAGCATAGAACATGATCCAGGATAGACCACGTGCGAGTGTATTTATTAGTCAGCCTCCCTTAACAAAGCACTGCAGACTGGCGGCCTAAACCACAGAGATGTCTTGTCTCGCAGTCCTGGAGACAGTCTGTGCCCAGATTCCCCCTTTTTATAAGGATAGCAATCATATTGAAGGGGGACTTACTCCAATCCAGGACAGTCTCCTCTTAACTAATTATATCTGCATTGACCCTCCTTTTAGAGAAGACCACATTTTGAGGTATTTGGGGTTAACTTCATCATATGCATTTTGGAGGAGACACAATTCAACCTATTTCATCCACCAACAGTACAAGGTGTAATATTTCACGGTATTGCACATTAACTTTCCTGTGGTCCCTGGCTGCAAAGTGTCCATTTGAAGGCTTTCTCCTTCCAACCTGGTAAACGGAGAGAATTAACACATCAGCATACAAGTCCACACCAACAAAGCAATTGTGAACTCTTGTGCCTCCCGGGATTTAACAACAGGGGTTGGAATGAGGAATTCAGTGCCTCCACCAGACTCTGGCATGTCCCTTCTGTGATGTGTGGCCATCTCCTGAACATCTCTGTCTCTAATTCTTCATCAACAAAATGAGGGTGATAAAAGATGCTTTCCAAGGTACCAGGGAGGTTCAATGGTACAACAGGTATGAGAATGATGTAAAAACACCCTGGCACCATGTAGCCCCACATGCTTTATTATTTATTCATGTGTGGCACTGAGCAAAAGGTGTTGCATCCATGAGCAACATTTTATCCATTCAAACTTGAATATAAATCCTTTCAGGCCTTCTGGATGACCGTTGATGACAACCCTACTGAATAACTACTTTGTTTTTCTTTTTATCAAAGGAACTTTTTTAGTAAGGGAAGAGGAGAGAGCCAAACCAGGTGCAAGAGTGCACTGCTGATTTGTGAACTTTGTACCCAGATAACTTTATCACACTACTTTCATTTTCACATAGTTTGATCATCTTTGGCCATTACTTAGCTTTGTTTTTATAAAATCATTAGGATATATAAACATATCATTTAACAATATACACTCTGATACATTAAAAATCTTGCAAACTTTGCTTATTTGGGGACAAATGGGGATCTGATGATGAAAATGATGCCGTATCAAGTAGCAACAACTGGGGTTTGAGTCAGGTCATTTCCCCAGTGCCAGCTGCTGCCCTCCACAGGCTTTTCCCCAAAAGTGGGGAGGAGAACAAATGACCACAGAAAGAGGATACAGAGTGGTAGGTGCAAACTTCATGGAAGGATGAGAACTATGGGTGCTTCCCAGGGCCTGGAAAGCTTTCCAGAGAAGGTCCCCCTGTTGGGGAGGTCATTCCAGGAGTCACTAGCTGGTCATCAAGTGTTTCCTGAGAGTCTTAAAGTGTGAGCTAATGGGTAGATGGGTTGGGAACATGCTCCCACCTTTGGCAATGGGGTATCATTATCCTCAATTCTCAGATTAAAGCAGGTGAAAACAAAATTGATAGGTGATCACTCTGGAACTTTTACAAAAATGGCAATTCATGTAGTTCGATCTAATATTAGTTCCAAAGAAAATGGAAACACTGCATTCTAATCCTTGGGTCCATTAGAATTCCTGGGGGCTTCTGAAATAGACCAATGCCTGGGAAGAATAAACTAAATCAGAGTTTCTGAAACTGGGTCTTCTGAATTGGGGCTCGCCTCTGTTCTGCAGTATTTCATGGGACCCCCTACTTCTTGGTTCATCCCTTTGATCGTGTGTGTGGGGGTGATTACCTGGGATTTTCGCCAAAGGGGACAGAGGTAGAAATCCCAGGGCTACATCCTGAGCAACAAATGAGATAATCACACCTGAAGCACCAGCACAAAGTCCTCTCACCTACAGTGAAAGTAACCCACACATGCAAGCAGGACTGTTCTTGCCATTTGCCCTGCTGATGGAAGAAAATAGCTCGCCATCACTTGGGCATCCACCTCCTCTTTAAGACAAACAGCATCGCAGTCTTCTCTCTCCCCCAATACCTTCACCTACACCCCACACCGCGTTCCCTGGACACAGTAGTGCTAGGACCCTATTCTGGCTCAGTTCAGCAATAGAAGTGGCTCTGCCCCTCGGAACTTCACCCAGTTCCTCACTTCACCTTCCCGCCTGCAGTTCCCAAACACAGAGAAACCCAGAAAGGACCTGCCACAAAGAGGGCCCCTATAGGTGCTGAGGGGCCCGGGTTTGAATGCCATAGGCAGCCACTGCCACTCTTCTTGCCCTGGGGGTATTTCAGAGTCGCTTTTTGGTCTCGCCGGGGCCCGATTCTGGGTCCACAGCCAAGCACTGGCTCCTTTCTAGTGACCTGGTTTTATTTGGGGAGGGGGAACACATTTGGCGGGACTTCCTCTCCTTCCACGAGGAATTTCGGATTTTTTTTAGCGTCGGAAAAGACTCCCAGGGGGTGGGTTCTACTATGCACAGCTGGGGAAACTGAGGCTCAGAGGGACAAGGGAGGTGTCCAACGTCACGCGGCCCCTTTGGCGGGCAGAGACGCGGGGCGCGGAGTTGGGACGCCGGCCGTGCGCATCCCGGACCGCTGCTCCCTGAGCTCCGCTGTCGCAGCGCGGTCGCCGAGGAAAACCGCGGCTGGGGCGCGGGAGAGCGCCAGTGCGCAGGCGCGGCGGGCGGGAGGGGACGCGCTCGGGGCGCGCGCGCTGGGCAGCCGGCGCCCCAACTCCGCCCGCCCCGCGCCCCGGCGCCTCGCCGCCCGCCGCCCGCCCGCCCCGGCGCCGCCGCCCGCGCCCCGGCGCCCCGGGCCGGCGAGGGGCGCGCCCGTGGCCGCTGCCGCTGCATGGCGCTGAGATGGCGGGGGCGCCGCGCGGCCAAGGCGGCGGCGGAGGCGGCGCGGGCGAGCCCGGGGGCGCTGAGCGGGCGGCCGGGCCGGGCGGCCGGCGCGGGCTCCGGGCGTGCGGCGAGGAGTTCGCGTGCCCCGAGCTGGAGGCGCTGTTCCGCGGCTACACTCTGCGGTTGGAGCAGGCAGCCACTCTGAAGGCGCTGGCTGTGCTTAGCCTGCTGGCGGGAGCGCTAGCACTGGCCGAGCTGCTAGGAGCGCCGGGGCCCACGCCTGGCCTGGCCAAGGGGTCGCACCCGGTGCACTGCGTCCTCTTCTTGGCGCTGCTTGTGGTCACCAATGTCCGGTCCCTGCAGGTGCCCCAGCTGCAGCAAGTCGGTCAGCTGGCGCTGCTCTTCAGTCTCACCTTCGCGCTGCTGTGCTGCCCCTTCGCGCTGGGCGGCCCCGCCAGGGGCTCTGCCGGGGCAGCTGCGGGGTCGGCCGCAGCCGAACAGGGGGTTTGGCAGCTCCTTTTGGTCACCTTCATTTCGTATGCCTTGCTGCCCGTGCGCAGCCTGCTGGCCATCGGTTTTGGGCTCGTGGTGGCTGCCTCGCACTTACTGGTCACAGCCACCTTGGTCCCCGCCAAGCGCCCGCGTCTCTGGAGGACGGTAAGTGCTGCCACGCGCCCCTCTCCATTTGGTCTGAGACACACCTGCCTAGCGGGACTGGGAGTGCCTACAGTTAGGCGCGCTTCTTCGTACCCACCAGGTAGGGAAACCGAGGTGCCAAATGGGGGCTGGTTGTTCAAGGTCACTCAACAAGCCAGGGACGCAGTAGGGACTGGCACCCTTGGCCCGGGTTTTTATCCCCGAGACACAGTCCACAAAGCGCCTCTGGGCGTGCGAAGTGGAGACCATCGTGGAGAGGAGGAAGGATTGGCCAAGGTCAGGCGGCTGGTGAGCGGCCAGGAGGGGCTAGAGCCCTGATCCGCTACTCTTTCACTTCACCCATGCTTGCAGAGGGGTGAAAGTGGGAGGGGTCGTGGGACCCAGGCAGGCTCCTGCACTGGTGTAGTGCATCCCGGGCTCCTCTCTTCGCTTGCCTGGAGCGCAGTTGGGGCTCCTCACTCAGCTCTGAGGACCCAGGGGTGTAAGCCTTGGGGGAAGGACTTTGACATCCCGTGTGGACCCGTGTCGGTCCAGACGGAGCGGGTTTGCCAAGGTCATACACCTCCAGTTCCTCCCGCCCCACTCCATGTTCACCCTGACCCTGGCTCCGCAGCGCTGGAACTTTGTCACTGTCTTCCCAGCTTGGCGGGAGCCATGGTTGCAAGGACAAGGATGTCTGATTCCTGTGGGCTACTCTGGAGTCTGGAGGCGTCTGTTCCTATCAGGCTGCCCCACCCGGATGGGAGGTGAACCAGGCGACTTTACTCCCAGGGATTTTGGGAGACTTCCCCGGTGACTACACCACCCAGTACTGAGAGATGGGTTTGTTTTCTCTCTAGCTGCAGTTTAGCAGGAGGTGATATAATTCAGATGGGGTGGGTGAACCCTTCTAAGGAAAGAAGGTGGCTGTGGAGAGACAAGGGCCAGAGGGAAAACTGGACAGAGGGAAATTTCAAATTGGGCAAAAATAATGTGGGGGTGGGGTAGCTGTAAGAGATAGTGTGTCAGACTGTAGTGCCTACCGGTCAAGAGGACCAACACCCAAAGACCTAGAGAACCTGGAGGACCAACACTCAACACCCAGTCCCTGATGCCAGGGACAACACTTGGTCACAGGGGCCCTGGGATGCACAAGCAGGTGTAGGGCAGGCATGTCATGAGCTTGCATTTTAGGGCCAGAGAGACCACGTGCTCAGACTCACGGCAGAGAATACAGGAGAGAAGAAGGGGGAGTGTGTAGAGAAGGACTGGTGAAGAGGGGGTTAAGAGTGGGGGGAAGAGATGAGGTGAAGTAGGGGTGCGGACCAGAAATAGAAAAGAGGGGAGGAGAAAGTCAGAAAAGAGAGGACCAGAACCAGAGGGTTGTGTGTGGGGGCAGGGTTCTCCAGCAGGTCCCTCTACTGCCTCCTCTGGGCAGCATGTGAGCCTTGCTGACCATTCTCAGGTAGTCCTCCCATATCTTCCCTACCCCTCCTTCATCTGTGTTTAGCCTCATGCTGGTTGGTCCTCACAACCATATTGTATCCACAAAATACCCTCCCCATTCTGACCAGGAGGTAGGCCCGATACCAGGACACCTAGAAGAATGGGGAAGGAGACAGGGATCCCATCAGGCTGTGCTCCCCCTATGCACATCTAGGAGACAACAGGTGCTGTAAAAGGCAGTATTATTGTTTTGTTTTAAGAAGAACTTTCCTATGCAGCCTCTAGGCATTCCTTTCAGAGAAAAGATTATAAAAGAGAGGGCAAGTCTGCGACCAACCATGCCTTTGCCCCTCCCTCTAGTATAAGAGGAGCCCCTGTTAACTCTGTGGGGAGGGCAGGAGAAAGCCCATCCTGGGAGCAAGGATTCTTAAGAAACAGACACCTGCTGTTAACTCTCTGGGCATTGCAAACCCTTCCCTCACCAAGTCTCAATTTCCCCACCTACATAAAGGGTTAGTAGACAAGGGGGAAAATCCACAGTGGAAAAGCACATATTGGAAGTCTTCTGCCACTTCTAAATCACTTTGGCCTCTAGAATGTTCACATACCACGATACATGTTGGTAGCAATATTGACAAATAGGTGGCAGTTGATGCAGAGAAACCTGTAGCAGGGAGGTGGCTAGATGATCCCTCAGGGGTTCTGCCTTCTCCAAAATTCAGGGTCCTTACTGAGCTCTGCAACTTGGTACTTGAGATGAGGGAGGAAGGTGGCGCACGTATTAGGAAGCAACGGTGTTTCTGCTGATCCACTCTGTCTTGCTGCTGCCTCCCTTTAGGCCTGTCACCCTGCAGCGCAGTCACCTGCTGATGGTGCTGCCTCAGCTCTGAACTCAAGGAAGGCAGTAGCCATGCAGGCAAGGGTTGGATGCCTCAAAGAGACCGAAAGATGGACTGAATGAGCAGTGGGAATCATGGAGGGGTGTTGTCCACAGCAGGGTATTGCTAATGCTGAGTACTGTGAAAGCACCAGGGCCGAGCTGGCCCTAGAGACAGGTTAATGACCTCAAGAGAGAATTGTTTCCCTCGGATCTCAGACCAAAGTGCCTTCTTGTCAAGTTTAGCCCTGAGGAGACCTGGAAAAAGCCTGCTGTTTAGACTAGGGCCTGGATTCAAGTCCCTGCTCCATACAGCGAAACAAGTTTTTTTTTCAGAGTCACTGCCCATCTGCAGGGAGGCTCTTGGGGCTCCTGCAGCATTCTTGTGCCACTTCTGGGGCACCAGGTTCTGGAGATGTGGCCCTATGCTTTGGGGCATCTAGTTGCTCTTCCATGGAACCCAGGCCAGTCCTAGGACACTGGGAGGTGTCTGTGGATTCTGTAGCAAGTGCTAGCTCCTCCCCCAGAAGGGGTGCTTGATACTGATTCCTATAGAGCATGGAGGTCTTTAGGGGAAATGGCCTTATTTCCACCCAGCTCTAGCAGAGAGGAATTGCACATAGATATGCCTTAAACCTCAGTTGGATTGAGTTTTCTCCCTCTTCCAGCCCCTTGCTTTCAGGCCACTCCTTGTACCTAAACAAAATACAATTCATTTTTGTTTAGCTGGGCTACTTTTGGACATCCTGTTTAAAAGCATTCATTGCCTGCACAGGGTCAGCAAGGGGAAAAGGCCAGCCAGGGTGGGCTGGAGAGTGTGGGAGTTGGGTAGGGCTGAATGCAGCATCCTGGGGGCTGTGGAACATTGCGGGTGGGGAGGAAGAGAAAAGGGGCTGTGCCCCCCCCCTGTGTTGCCCCTTCCTGTAGGGTCTAATAGAGCCTATGAGGGAGGAGGTAAGGGGCCCTGATGTTGACATATTTAGGGTCAGCTAGGGAGCAGAAGGAGTTGGTCGGGAAATAAAGGAAGGAGTGTATTGGAAAAGGTCCTTGCCCTGGAGTACTTGTGGAAGCCAAAGGGAATCTTGGGCGAAGGGTAGCCTGATCTAGGCTCACTGACTCAAGGCCCCTACCCACAGTGGTCCCTCTCCTGCTCTGCCCACGCATGTGCCTGTTCTAGCTCTGAGCTTCCCCCTTTGCCACCTTGCTCTGCACCTTGCTTTTTGTCCACTGTGAGTTAGGATTACTGCTCTTATTTTTTTTATTTTCAAAGTAGCAGAGGTCAGTTGCCTTGTATACAATATGTGTTTTCAATATGGTTGCCTTTCAGCATAAAGGGAATACATTGCAGTTTCTGCTGAGTTCTTAACCATAGGCAGAATAACAGAAGCCACAATTATCACAGGTGTCTGCATGACCCCATGCCTGCATGCCATCAGAGCTCTTGGCAAGCACTTTTGGTGGCTTACCATGGTTTTGGACACTGTGCCTTTCCTGTCACATCCCTGAGGGCTAGAGGGCCAGGACTGAGCTTCCTGGGTTGAAGGTTCCTGCAGTGGTGGAGATGCGTGGTGCAGATGTCCACTAAGACCAGGTGGAATTATGAGTGGCTGAGTCTCCCAGCACCTGCACAGTTGTGTGACCTGGGGCACAGGATGATCCCTATGCCTCGGTTTCCTCCACTGTCAGTGGAACAGTTGTTCATTTTGTAGTTTTGTAGTGTGGATGCGTCTTCCAGATACTGTACATGGATTGTCTGGCAGGCATTCCCCCTTTTGCCTGCACCATCGAGGCCCAGTGGCATGGGAGCAGCCTCTTACTCTCAGTAGCTGTTGCTAGCTGGTGACTTGTTTATTTTCCTATGATTTAGAACTGTCAGAGTAAGAGTGAAGCTGGTCTAGATCACATGCTAGGAGAGACCTCCAGGATGCAGGTGGCAGGAGCCTGTGCCTGTTCTCCATCGATTGCAATGGCAAGAGCAGGACTGCTCAGAGGACCGTATGTGATGGAGGTGGTGTCACTGTGGCTAGGGGCTGTGTGTGTCCATCCTGCCAGGTTGGCCTTTTTGCAGCCAGGCTTTGAAGTCCCGAGTAGCATGCGGGGGAGGCTGCAGTGGCAGGGCCCCATTGTGGACAGGAAGAGCTGTGTGCTCCCCCACCCTAGGAGACCCGGTTCCCACAGCCATAGTCTCTTCTCTTTATCCCAGGATCCCAGGGACTGAATGAGGCAAGGGGCAGAGTGTTCTGCTCTGCAGGATGCTGCTTTACCTCAGCTGAGGATGTGAGTCACGTCTGTCCCTCTTCTCTTCATGTTCTCACACTCATGCACACATGTCCACCCTAACACACTGCCAGCACATTCCCACACAGACACATCTGCATGCACTTGTCAGAGTCATTCTTACACTTACATACACACTCATCTTGCACACATATGCTCGCACATAGTCACACACACACTTTAACTTGTATATACCCACCAGCATACATCCAAATACTCTCACACATGCATGCTCACTCAGTCTTACACTTGCACATGCACGCATATGCAGACACAAAAATGTAAGCACATGCAAGCCAATGCATGTTCACATACACTTGCACACATTTATATGTACATGTACAAATACATGTACACTCATACGGACTTTCATCACTCATGTACACACAAACACACTTGTAAACTTACACTTGCACATGCACATCCACACAAATGTGCCCACTGGCACACTTACATTCATTCCATTTCACACACCACACTTTTATTAGTATGTGCTCCTCTTTTTGTGGTGCTGGGAATTGAACCCAGGGCCTTGCACATGCTCGGCAAGTGCTCTACCACTGAGGTGCATCTTCAGCCTTTTTTATTTTGAGATAAGTTCTTGTTAAGTTGTCCAGGCTGGCCTAGAACTTGGGATCCTCCTACCTCAACCTTCCAAGTAGCTGGGATTACAGGTGTACATCACCACACCTGGCTAATGTGCAGCTTATTTATTTTTGGTTTGGAGATGCTCCATCTTTATCTCTGAGAGAGATGCAGCCCCCTAAAGAATAGTCTGTGTCCCTAGTCTCAGTGGTGCCTGGGCAGAGACCCCAGCTGAGGCCTACCTCCTGCACCTCTAGTTCCATGACCTTGAGCAACCTCAGGGTGTGTAGAGTAAGGAGACCAAGATCAGGTTTTGCCTATATCAAGGAGATTGGGAGTATCCAGGTGGAACTTGAGGACTGTGGGCACAGTGACCAGGATTAGGACCCCAGATCCCTGGGTGGGGAAGGGAGTGGGATCTCCTACTACTTAACCCAGGCCAAGGTACGTGTGCTCCTGCATCTTCCCGAGCCCATCCATGGCAGTAGTCCCTTCAATTGTGTGAGGCCCCCTTATGTTTCTCCTGTCCTCCTTTCTCCTTGGGCTTCTTCCACTGTCCCCTTTAACTTGTGTCTCCCTGTAGCTTTTCTCATTCAGGCACCAGCAGCCTGTGTTTTTATCCTAAAGGACCCTACCTTGTCCTTCCCATGTGCAGTGAAGAAGCACCAGCCCCAGAAAGAGAGTGTGGGCCACCCCAGGGGCTGAGGTCTGGCTCTGTCCTGAAGGCAACACAGACCCTGACCATCTCCCTGGGTTGGAGGGAAGTGGGGTTTATTTTGATTACTAGCTGGGTATTTTTTCCTGCCTTTCACTGGGGCTGAGAAAAGAGCTCAGAGTTCAGGAGAGCCTTATTCTCCGTCCTTGGCATGACTGTGCGGAGCCTGGA
>PVKS010022524.1:16977-33717 GCA_004027875.1 Aplodontia rufa | reverse complement strand
AAGCCAATGTCATTCCTCCAGGAGATACCCATTTAACGCATGAGTTCTTCTGGGGGAAAATGCAACAGGGGAAACCCAAGGTGGTCATCCATGTTTTGGCATTACCCCTGGATAACAAAGTATATATACATTGGTTATTGATGGTTTGAGAATGTTTCCCCCTCAATTGTATCTCTATATACTTCTAATAAAAAAAAAGTGAAGATTCTGCCCAGCCACCCCCCTCACACACACACCCAGTTTTAAAATGAAAACACACACAGTTAAGCAAGGTAGGACAAAAGGGAGTGTTTGTCTTTTCTTATTGAGTTTTTTAAATCAACTTTTTAAAATAAGCAGGGGAGATGTATTTGAGTAAATAAGGCAGATACCGAGCAGGGGAAGAGGAACCTATGCCCTAGTTTTCTTCTTGTCCCTGGAGCTGTGACAGCTTCCTGCCTTGCTCTGCCTGGAAGGCCTCCTGGATTTTCTTCAGTGAAAAGATAATACAAGCTAGACAATGAGCGAGAGCTTTGCTGGTGTCTGTTGGTACTGTGAGCTCAGGAGCAAGGCTGGAGCCCCTGGGCCCACCTCCCGTCCCCAGGCAGCCAGGGTTTCCCTAGCCAGTTCCCAGTGATGGAGAACCCCAGTTTGTTTGGGGGGTTCCCTTCTTTTTTTATCTTTTTTTTAATTAAGAAATTTAGTTATTGTACAATCAGAAATGCAACCAACAAAACAATATGATATGTATATATTCTTATAATTAGATTTACCCTTTAGAGCCCCCCCATTCTCACTCTTACCTCTCCCCCTGCCCCTCCCCCCTCCTACCCATACCTCACTACGAATGCCCAAGGTTATGTGTTACCACACCTTTGTTGGGTTTAATACGTAAGAGTTGACCACCATTCGTACATGCCAGGGTCTAGTTCCAGCCTCCACAGATGAGTGATCGTGTGTTACTAATGACAACCTATGCAGATGGCCACACCCCTGGGGAGCCTGAGCGAGGGATCCTGCTGGTGCTGAGCAAGCTGGAGTCGCCCACACTCCACCTCGCCACTGCGCATCTGGGCAGCACTGTTCTAGGAGTCAGTCTGGCCTTTACCTCTGTTTCAACTGTGTGGTTAGCCATCGTCCAGCAGACAGCATCCTGTGGGTTCCAGACGATGTGACCACATTCACAAGGTTAAATGAGTGCCCCAAGGTCCGGCTGGAGCCCCAGCAAGACCCAGCCCCTCTTTCCCTCAGCGCTTGTCTCCCACCTTGGAAACGCTTTTCCCTCTGGGTTCCAGTGATTTTTAAAGCCCCCTTCCTCTCTGCTCCTCCTTAGTGCCTAAACAAGCAATTCTTCAAGGGCGAGTGTTTCTTCTAGGAGCTTCTGACTGCAGGGGAGAGCTGTTGTTCAGTGGGTAATTCCAGAGCACGGGAGAGACATCTTTGTGGTCCTTGGCCAAGGGAAAGGAGGCAGGTGTCCCTCATGCCTCTCTGCCTAGGGTTTCTCCCCTGATGGCACCTGCTGAACCTCTGCTGGGGAGAGTGGACTGGGCAGAACTTCTCTGCAGGATGGGATTAAGGGCAGCAATCTGGCTGGAAGATGGGGATCTGGGGGCCTCCTCTTGAAGCTGTCTCTGAGAGGAAGCTGCCTACTAGAAGCTGGTGTGTTTGTTCCTTACAGTGTCTACTTGCGATGCTCGAGTGGAGGGTACTCATAGAGGAACTAGATGGCTAAAATCAGTCCTTCGCCTCCAACCTCCTACTGCTACACTGTCCTGCAAACCCAGCCTCACAGCAAGTTAGTTAATGGAGAAACAGAAAAGTCAGAGAGAATTTAGGGCCATCCTCAGCCACCCCCCCAAAGCAATGAGAAATGGACACCCCTCTTACATGGGGTCCTCGTGAGAACTGCCCAGTGACTTCATGTGGAAATGAATCCTGCAAGAATAGTTCATTGAGAGAAACTCAGCCCCTTCCAGGAGTCCCAGGCTGGAGGAACCCGGTGGCTGGACGACTCTCAGTTCCCTCTTCACCCTGGATTTTCTCCAGTACCTGAATTGAAATCAATAAAATTACATTTCAACAGAGCCTGTCCCTCACAGGTCCTGTCCATGGCCATCGCAGAGAGCCCATCAGCCTCTGTCCCTTCCTGTCTGCAGAGGAGAGGTGTGGGGGAAGCCCCGCATGCCAAGCAGGGCCAGGGACCATTTGTTTTCTCCCAGATAGAGTAATGCCGCAAGTGCACCTCCACAGCGCCAGTGTCCTCCCGAACAGATGGGTGCGGGCGGAATATTTCACATTGATGACTCCAGAACTCAAGGCTGGTGGTGGCGCTGAATTCCTTTTATTACCCTTTATTTCTGTAGTAATTATTCACCCATAAAGCCACGGGGTGGCCTCGGGGGAGCAGCAGGAGAGGGGCCTCTCTCCTCCAGCTCCGTGCCTGCTGCTCCTAGCTCTCTTTGGCGATGCCTGTTTCCTGCTGTGGAGTTTCCTATCTTCCCAGGGTGCTTCAAGCCCACCATATGCTTTCAAAAGACAGAAGAGATGACCAAAGTGGAGAATTAGCTTTCCAGGGTCTTCCTGGTGGACACTGGAACTGTTACCCTGGGCTTGTGGGAATTCTGCATGTTCCCCCAAGCCTCTAACTCCAGCTGTCACTCGGCAGAGAGCAAGGCAAAGGGCTTCCTGGGTATTTGTAAATGCTTCCCATATCTTAGACTTTGTTTTTGCTGTTTTCCCTCCCTTTCCTCTTTCCTTTCCTGGCCATCACTTGTCAGTCTTTCCTCCGTCACTGTAAGACTAGGCTACGCTTCCCTTTCCAGCTCCTAAAGCATTTTTTGTGTGTGTCTCTTGCTTCTGCATTTAATCGTATGTCTCCTCATTATCTTTTCAGGTGTATGGTTTCAGTCTTCCAAGTGAGCTGGAAACTCTTAGGATGCGAATCATCATTGACAGTAGATACTTGGTGAATGCTTAGAATTGGTAGGAAATATGTCATTGGGAGAAGATTTAAGGAGAAAACATAGAAAAGCAAAGCTGGAAAGAGCTCAAGAGGTGGTCTAGGCCAAAATGAATACAGGAGGAGTCTTCTATATGCATCAGCATATATCTAAGCTGAAACCTGAAATAAGCCCTATTTCAAGTTTTCTCATGCATCTCAGCTGCCCCTCTGCTAGAGAGCAGCATCAAAGATTTCCTTCTAGAAACATGGAGAAGAGGAACATCTTGGGTTCCTGTTAGAAGCTGGAAGAGTAAACTCAGGGCAGTTTTACATTGACTCAGTTGGATCTGCAGCTTTTCCTGTGCCCTCAACAGTGCTGACTTTCGATGGTCTTTCTCAACTCTTTTTTTTTTTAAGTCTATTGTAGTCCCCACTATCCACAGTTTCATTTCCCACTGTTTCAGTTATCTGAACTCAACTTCAGTCCAAAAATGTGAAAAGAAAAATTCCCGAAATTAACAGATCATGTTTTAAATTTCATGTTGCTCTGAATGGCATGATGAAATCTCCAACCTGCTAGCTCTGTCCTGCCTGGGACATGAATCATCCTGCTGTTCAGTGTGTCTGTACGGTATATGTTGCCCTCCCATTAGTCACTTGGTACCCATCTTGGTTATCAGATCAACTGTCCCGGTATCACAGTGTTTGCGTTCTAGTAACACTTAGCTTGCTTAAAGATGAACGCAAAGCACAAGAGAAGTGACATTGGCAATTTGGATAGGACAAAGAGAACATGTAAAGTGCTTCCTTTAAATGAAAAAAGTTAAAATTCTCCACTTAATAAAGAAAAAAAATTGTATGCTGAGTTTGCTAAATCTCATGGTATGAACAAAATATAGCATAAGTAGGATTCAGGGTTATACATGGTTTTAGGCATCCACTGGGGGTCTTGGAACACGTCCTCCCCAGATAAAGGGCCTAACAAAATTATCAGGCAGAATTGAACTGAGTAAACTAGCCAATGGAGGTGATGCATAGAAGACAAAGGGCAGTGTGGGCTTGGTTCCCTGATCGTAGCATAGCTAGGTAAAAGAGGACAGCCAACAGTCCCAGTGGACAGGATTTATCGAGTGCTCATCTCATGCTGGTATTTTAGCATCTTATTTATATTCTCTCATTTATTACTCATAACATCCCTCTGAGGTGGGTGCTGTTATTATGCTAATTTTATAAATGAGGAGGCTGAGGCACAAAGAGATTAAGCAACTTGTGGTGGAGGAAGGGAGAATAATCATGGAGGAGGAGCTGTCAGAATTCTCTGGTTCTTCTGTTATTCTTGGACTCTATTGGTTTAATAGAGAAAAATCTATTTTTTGCCTACACTCTAGTTTCATTGGAAAATTCACATTAATTTAAAACCAAGGTTGAAAATACCACATGGGTCAGATATTTGATGTGGCTATATAGTGTTGAAAAAAAAAGAATTTATGAGCAACTTTTCTAATTGGGAGAGGGTATATAGAATTAAAATTTTTTGACTTCCCTTGAAAGGCTGGAAGAAAAACTGGGCCTGTGTTGCTACATGGAAAGAGCTAGCAGGAGCTAATGGGGACCCTTCGAGAATGTTCTCCAGTTTTGGGGGACCCTCCCACTTCCTGTGCTCCCCAAAATGGAGCCCATGCTGAGTGGCTTTGATACCTGGTCCACTTTTTGACCCCCAGAGTCAGTTCAGCTTGAGACACCTGCTTCATAGGGGTCTCTTCTGCTTCCTGGGGACTGATTCTATAAAAGCAAAATAATTTTGAGAGTCTTCCGAACATTGATGATCGTTCTCAGTCGGAAGGATGGATTATTGCCAAAATAGCAAATCTCATTTTCCAGTGTGGGAAAAGTCAGTGGACTAATTTCTCTAGGAAGAAATGGCTTCATTATATGGAAAAATCAGCCTGTGTTCTACAGCCCTTGAATGGTGACTTCAAACATTAGAACCTTGCCAAACCAATATTTCTCTTTCAGATTCAACACTACCCCATTATCTCAGCGGGGACTAAAAACCAGCTAAATTTGAGACATGAAGCTCAACTTTTTTGAATGCTTTTGGTCAAAACAGCTCGTTTGTAAGCAGGCAAAGTGTGCTTACTTTTAACGCTCTTCCTTCTCAAAAGAGGCCAAAGAGAAATTTCTAGAATCTTCCCCCACGCACACACCAAATATTTCACCTCTGAGCCACTTATAAAAGTGGCGAATTTCTTTTGGAAAAGGGAGCATATTTCAGAGTGTTATCAGCTCTGGAAAGAGGAGATGATAATGGAATCGAGGTCCCCCTCCTGGCCTTTAACCAGAGCAAGCTTCTGTGATCACTGTAATAATGATGCTCTGCATTTATGTAGCACTATTCATTCTTCTGAGGAGCTCAAAACGATTTACAAACATTATCTCATTAAATCCTCTCAGACATCCCTGCGAGGCAAGGAACCACAAGAGAGATTATCCCTGAGGCACAGGGCTCCTGAAGCGGGCAGGGTTGGGATGAGCTGCCTTAATCCCAGTCCCCGGCCCAGCGACTGGAAACAGCAGTGGCCTGTGTTGGCTGAGTGAGGAGCAGTGTTTTCCCCGGATGTCAGTAGTGACTTTGTTCCCCATGTTCCCTGCACAGCGTCCAGTGGCTTGTGTAATGGGAAAGTGTGCCTGGGGCCTCCCATCTGGAGAGCCCTGGACGCGGCGGATAGAGGGGGCATTCAGCAGCTGCTGCCAAGGGCCTGAATGCCAGTGCAGTCTCCGGAAGCCCAGCTGCACCTGGTAGTGCTCAACGTTCAAACTGTACCCGAGCTCTGAATCTTCAGGGGACTTCCTTTATGCGGGAGACACTGGGGCCCATTCTTAAATACCTTAAATGTCTGTACCGGGCTATGATTTGGGATGGGGGAAGAGGCCTATTTCTTGGGGATACCAAGGTGGGACTTGTTGAGGGGTGTCTAGGCAGGGCGTGGGTGGAGGCAGGCAAGGACAGTTAGCAGTTTTGTGTATTAGTGTTGTCACACTGCCCTTCAGAACAAGGGAATGGGCCCTAAAGAAAAGCAGATGGCATTGAGAGAAGAAAGCAGGCCTATAAAAATGGGAACGGCTACGTCTTCTCGGCTTGTTCTCGCTGTGTGTGTCCTCGCTAGAGAACAGAGAAGGTTAGTGCAAATTGTACGGACCTTTGGTCAGCTAGGGTCTTCACAGAAAGCTCCTCAGGGCATTCTCCCGGAACCACATAACCATTCCTCTCACCTTTTGCTTCAACAAACAATTCTCGGAGACCTACCACACACAACATGCTGCTAAGTCCTGAGGATGTTGAGAACAGTAGCAGACAGCATAGGACACTTGACTGCCCTAAGTGAACAGGAGGTGAAGTGAAGAGCAAGAGACCACATATGTGAACTCTTCTCAGAGTAAAGTCCACCACGCAAACGCAGATGTCACTGCAGACCACTCTGCATCCAATTCCTTCTTTCAGTTCAAATTGACTGTTACTTACAGAGCATCTGTCAAAACTAAAGGACAAATGGGTCAAGTGACTTGGTCAAGGTCATTTCATTGGTTATAACAATGAAACAAAATCAACTCACCAGATTCCGTGGTGATATTTTTCACAGGACCCCCATAAAGTGTATATTAAGCACCTTAGGAATGCATGCCAGTGCTGTTCAGTTAAGGTGTTAGCAAGCCTGCCTTCTCTGCTTTCAAGACCTTGAGAACGGCATGGAATGCCTGCTCTTGGGATGCACAGGTGCTACCAAAATGTGAGGCATAAATGAAGCAGAGCACGGTGATGATTAAAATCCAAATTAAAAAAGACGGCAGGGCCTAAAGCTAGGGGTCTAAATGAATACAGAGGCATGTCAGAAGTGTGGACTTCAAAATTAGTTTTTAGGACAGAATATGGGTCCCCTGTGACACTTGTCCACAGATTTTAATGAAGTGTTGTGTGTGTCTTTCACCCTCAAAAAGAACACTCAGAAGTCCAGGGACTGGGTCAGTTTCCTCTAATTCAGGCACTCAATGCTTCTGTGAATTACTTGGTGACAAATCCCAAGGCCCCCACGTCTCCACATTTTCTGGATTGCTCCAATGAACTGTATGTTCCATGAGGACAGACACTGGCAAGGAGGCAAAGGCTCATGAGACTGTTGGACCTGAAGTCCCAACCTGGAGTCTAAGCCTCCAGCTAAGAGGCCTCCAAGGTCACAGCTCAGGAGTGGAGAGGCTGAACAGGGGCTGCGGACCCCACCAGCTCCAGTTGGGTGCTGTAGGGTGAACAGGACGTGAACTGAAGAACAAGAGATCACATATATGAACTCGTCTCAGCAGTAAAATCCACCATTCAAATGCAGAGGCAGCTGGAGCTGCGTCTCTGCCCATCAGTGGGTCAAAAATGGGCTTGCTCCACCCCGTGCATCACAGGGAACCCGCAGCCCAGCGCATTTGCCAATCCACACTCAGTGGCCCACTGAGCACACCGCCTCTTTGCTTTCACCTCAGGTACTTCAGGCTGTGCTGTATTCGTGTTGCCATGGCTACGGGAACAGGCCAATAGAGCCACCTTGGGCAATAGGACCACAGGGTCTTGAGGATCGTGGCCACCAAGCCACAGATTAATTCACAGGTGCACCCAGCGGTGCAGGCGGAGGGATTGATGGGGTCCTGCCCTGGGGCCATCCTGCAGGGTCCAACAGAGCGCTGGTGCAGCAGGACCACCTCAGGGGCCACCTCCGTGCTGGAGGGAGCAGCGACAGTTGGTGACCTCCAGAGGCCAAGCGCTTGGGGGCCAAAAGGGACAGGGTGGGGGAAGGCAGCAGACAGCGGACAGCGCCTACAGCCCAATTTCCTGAAAGTCCTGGTGGGTGGGTTCCCTGCCACGGTGCAGTTTACATGACTATCTCAGTCCTATTGGAATCCAGAAAATGCACTTCCCAGATAACTGGGGATTTGGATTCCAGGCAGGAGGAAGCTACAGCAAAAGCAGGGGCAGCCCCTTAGCCTGGAAGGGTGGACTGCCTGTGCTTCTCAGCAGAAAGGAGGGCGGCCCAGATAATAAAGGAGCCCCTGGGAGACTTGCACTTGCAGCCATTACCTACCTGTGCTGGCACCCTTTAGACTGCCAGTGTTTTGCAAGGGCTGAGTGGTTAGTTGACACACGCTCTGAATCTGGAATCTTAGCCTCACTAGCTGTGACCTCAAGCACTTACTAACTCCTGTGCGTTTCAGAGAAGTCCTGCATCTGTACCATGAAGTAGTGAAAACCAGCTTAAAGAGAAGCCATGTGTTACTCCATGCAGGGTTCTGGAAATGGCCGGCATATGCGAGTGTTAAAGATGTTAGCTCTTACTAGCAGCATCATTAGATTGATCTGGACTTGGCCAGTGAGATGCCTTAGAATGAGAGGGCTGGAAGGAGTGGTTCTCCATTGCAGAGCGTGGAACGGTTTTGCAAGCAGCTCACATGCGGCTCCTGACTACATATCTAGTTGGACTGAAAGGTGACTTGGTTTAGCAGGAAGCAAGGCTTCTGTTTATGTCTTAAGTGAACTATACTGCCAGAGGCTGTCCAGCTGGAATGGTCACAGCCACGGAACACGCAGGGGTTGCGCAGAAAGACGGGGCAGCCATGTACAGTCCTATTAGCTGTGTCCCGCACAAGGGCACCTGGTGCAGGGGTGAGAAGGAGCAGAACTTCATTCTGTGCTCCACGAGCCAAGCTGTACTCCCCAGTGTGGAGCTAAAGTCTACCTGAAGGAAGGAGGGTCTTGACTGCCACCTTCCCTCATTCCTTTCTTCTTTCTTTCTCTGGTACTAGGTATTGAGCCCGGGGGCACTTGGCCACTGAACTACATTCTCAGCCCTTTTTATTTTTATTTCGAGTCTTTTGGTGTTGCCCAGTTGCCCAGGTTGGCCTTGAACCAGTGATCCTCCTGCCTCAGCCTCCGAGGGGCTGGGATTACAGGCATCCACCACCATGCAGAAAGGAGTAACTTTTTGTAATCATCATCCAGACCCCTTGCACTCTCAGCAGCCTGGACTTCTGTGAAGGTCACAGCAAAGCAGACAAACAAGCAAAAGCAAAGAAACAAAAAAAACAAGGCGAGACATTTCTCTCAGAAGTGGGTCCTGGGTTACAAACTCATCAACAAAGGCAGGCTTTGTAGTTTCTAGTGAAATGGTTCCTTGCATTTTTCTCGATTGGACAATTTGCTGAGTTTTTCCTGCTACTTTATGCAGCATTTATTTAGATTAATTTTGCTGAGGAGATCAAATCACTTTGCTTATATAATAGAAATGCCATGCAGTTTCTACATGTTTACCATATTTGTATGCAGGCAGAAATACGTCTACGAAGGTTGGCATGGAAAGACGTGGAGATGCCTTTATTCTTCACCTTCAGTGTGGATGATTTTGCTTGTCTAGTAGCTCTACTTGTCAGAGGGATCTGGTAAAATCACTGTGTCTCGAATTTGCTCTTAAAGACAGACTATGGTGCAGCCAGGGTCCCACAGCCAGCCCTTACTCCAAGGTGTGGTATGGGTGGAGGTTGCCCCTGACACTATAAAGAAAGCTGAGTGCTGAGTCTTTGTCCCCTTGAGTTGCCCGTGCTTGCTGACAGTCATTATGTACACAGAAGTTAGCCATCACTGTGTGTTGGTAGACCTTTGGGGATCCCAGTGTGTGACCAACACGGTTTCAGGCAGCATGGCAAAGGTTTAATGCGGCAAAGTTAAGGGCCTGAGTTCCAGCTCTGGATCTGTAAGGCTAACGTGTGCAACTTCGGTAAACATTGAGCCACCTAAGCCTGGGCTTCTTTTCTGGAAATGGGGGTGCAATGCTACAAGACGCATGAGAATTAGCTAACACCACATGCAGGCAACGGACAGATCCAACCGAGTCATCGGTCGCCTATTCCTGTGCCAGGCGGCGAGCTAAGAGCTCACAGAGGAGACCGTTCCTGATCTCCACTCGCTCCTGGACTGTAGGAGGAGGGTGTACCACATCATCTTCAGGGTCCTTCACCTTTTGGGCTCCTGTTTATTCTATTCCATTGTAATGGAAGAATCGTGGAATTTTAGAGCCGGGAAGGGGCATGGGGAGGAAAGAAGGAAAGCCCACATGGACGATTTAAAGGGAGCCGTGAGGAAAGACTCTCATTGTAGGGAGATCACCTTCAGCCAGGGAAATCACCTTCAGCCACAGGCCCCACTGCGAGCTGTGCCCACTCTTCTGCCCAGGGCAGGGAGCTCACAGGACCTTGGGGAGGCGGGGGGCAGAAGAGGGAAGATATCAACCACACTTTCCTCCAAGTGGGTTTTGATCTACTTTCAGCCAATCAGATAAACATTTGTTCCCCGAGCTCTTGCCAAGAGACTACTCCTCCAACTACCTGCTGCCTGGCTCTAATTAAAGGCCCAGAGGCAGGAAACAGTGTTCCAGCACCTGTCAGTAGGACCTGTGATCTGCCCTCTCCTCCCCACATCACTCATCCTCAATTGCATCTGGCCTCGTTAAAACATAGGCTCGGCTTCCAGAGTCTCTGATTCAGTAGGCCTGGTTGTACCTCAAAATTCTGTATTTCTAATAAATTCCAAGGAGATACTGATGCCGCCAGTTCAGAGCAGCACTTGAGGATGAGTGATTTGAGAAATATCAAGTTTACCAACAGATGGAGCCTAAAACAGAGACGCATATTTGCAGCACATTGCTTTGATCCCCAACTCAGGAGGATCTGTTGCTGAATTCTCTGCTGACACAATGCCCTTCCCCAGTATTGAGCAATAGGACAAGTAACAGTCTTAAGAAATTTCTGGCATCTGCTGGAAGTTGTTGAGGGAGTCAGTACATCTCCCAGCCTCCTTTTATTAGGATACCAAGAATGAGATCCCTGTGTCAGTTCTCAGAAGGAGGAAAAATTGCTTTTTTTTCTTCCCAGAACAATTTGGAGGTTTGCTCCTTTCAGATTCCATGACTTCATTTGGCTGCCTGAAAGCTCTGAGAGCAACACACAGCCATTTCTAATAAATAGCAGAAAATTTGGGCACATTTCAGGGCACTAATTTTTCCTGTCACATACTTTTAGACCGTCTTTCTCCTTTCTCTTTTATAAGTGTCTTATCCCTAGAAGAAGGGAAGAAGAAATAAACACATAGATAATAAAATAAATAATGGTAAAAATTATGCGCACTGGTTCTGAAAAGACAAGGAATAACCGAGAAATAGAAGTTGGTGTCAGTAAATGTGCGTTTTCATCTGTTTTAGTGCGGTAGGTAACAAAAGTGATTTACCCGAGATCCACCAGCTATATGCTGTAGACTTGGCATGGGAGTATAAATCTTTTTGCTCCAGCGACAGAGACCCTTTTTCTAGTTTCCTGCTTCCCATACATAAAGCACTGTGATAACTGGGCTCTTGCTTAGATGTTGGGTGTCAGATGATCCAACCTGAGAAATCAATAAAATGACTTTGCTTCAAGCCTGGTCACCCATTCCCAAAGGAAATACTACAGGGTCAGCTTGAATGTGCAAAAACTTAGAGACGGCCTGAGTTATTAATAAAGAATTTTTGGAGTTGGGAGGGGGTCAATAAATCCTCCTACATCTCAGCAATCACTGTAGCAATAATTAAATGGATACCAGCAGGGGCAAAGAGTGTTCGATTTTTAGAGAATGCTGAAAAGGATGCTTTGATGAATTCAGATGGAAAATTACGGGGTCAGAAGAGTGATTCTAATGGTTAAGTAATAGCCATTGTCCACGTGCCCTGTGCCTCAGGGTTGAAGCAGGGTTCTGGCAGGATGGCGGTCTGTGGGGAGCCCTGTGGGCTTCTGCAGAAAGTGTGTCATAGGGAACCCTCTAACCAACCTAGTACCCTCGGCTTTCCAGGAGGTCTGCAGGAGGTGGGAGGGCTCTTGATCCAGCCTCCTGTTGTATCCCACATCCTACACTCACCAAGTCGCACTGAAGTTTGTCCCCTGCCGGTGGGGCTGGGTGGCAAGCTCTGTCACGGGATCCCTGGGGGAAAGATCCCAGCTCCATCAGCTCAGAGGAAAAGGAGCTCTCTGTTCATTATTTTATTTCCTAGTGAATAGAATCAAAAGGTTTTAACCCTTCCTATGAGGTTTTGGAAGAGACAAGCAGTACTGATTCTCTCTCATTCCCATGCAAGGACCCATCAGACTCTGAGCAGCCTCGACCTTCTTGTTTAAAGAAGCCAATGGAGAGGGCCAGGAATGGGGAGATTGGGGCAGTGGCATCTCTCCCCTTCCTTTCTGCCCTCTCTTAATGAATGCTTCAAGCAGCATGCAGAGGAGGAACCGGTCTGAGGCGAGCCCACTCTCTCTCCAGCGGCATTAATCACACGCCAGCCCTTCAGCCCAGCGGGATGGACGGCCCTTCTGCAGGCCAGCGCTTGGGTGTGTTTTTAATAACAAGCTTAATTCAGCACTTCTGACTCTCACAGTAGACTCCTGCTTTTCCAGGGAGTGGCTCACCTGAGAAGCAACACTGACCTCAAAGGTCTCAACAGAAATGCGGTTCCCAGGGCTCTGGGTGGGACAAGTGGGTCTGGCCTCAGCCTTCCTTATTCAGTCCCTTATACAGTCGTGAGGACTGTAACTGGGGAAAGTCAGCCAAGGTCACAGTGGTAAGACCAGATAGTAGTGAAGAAAACAGCTCCTTAGCTGATGTTATCTGGCTGCCCTGAGAGAAGGAAAGGAAATTAGAGGCAGACAGGCTGACTCCACTGTGCTCCGGCTCCTCCAGCAGCTACCTCGATGCCCTTCTCTCCCTTAGTGTACGTCCCAGTTGTCCTTGAAGACCCAGTCTGTTTTGGGCACTGATGGATTGTTTTGTTACTGGTAGGCCTTCTGAAAAGCTCTTGTGACCTCCTAGTGATGTCTCCTCACTCCTCCTCATCCCTGGGTCTCAGGCGCCCTCATTCTGTCACCCTCTGCTGCAGCAAGGACCAGGGTGTCATGACTGCCTGTGACCCTAATCATACCTGTAGGTGCCTGGGGATTAGCGGCCAGGGCAGCACAAAGTGTGGCTTTTGCCCCCAAGGAGTTGACAGCCTAGAGTGGAGGAGAAACAGCCCGAGAGGAGCCTGGCAAGGCCTAATTAATGGATGGCTTAGATTTCTTCTCTTTTCTTTCTCCAGTCCAAGGGGAGGAAGTGCAGGCCAGGGGTGACGAAACAGGAGGCAGCACGGGAGGGATGATAACTCGTTTTCACATCAGGCAGCCAGAACCGATAGCATAAAAAATTATCTATAAATAAATAGTCAGTCCAATAAAAGCCATAGACTTTAAAGTCAGATAGACCTTGGTTTGAATTCCAGCTCTTCCATTTATTCACTGTCTAGCCTCAGGAAAGTTATTTAGCCTTTCTGAATTTCAATTTTCTTACCTGCAAAATTTGATACTATCTATCTCATTGTCGAGAGATTTGTGTGACTCAAGGAGGTCGAGTGACTGGGACTATGCCTGGGTCAATGTTGGCACTTTAAGACAGCCGGCTCCTTTGTGCATTTTCGTAGTCACTTAACTAGCAGGTAACAAGCATCTGCTGTGTACTACACGTTGTACCAGGCCTGGCATACACCGAAGATGAAGGAAGAAGACATAGTCTTCGTCCTCGGGGACGTGCCATTGCAAATTGGCAATTATAATTCAGCTTGTTGCACGCAAGGATGAAATAGCATTGGCTGAGCCCCAGGGGGCCAGAGAAGACACCCTCCTTTCAGTCTTAGCATTTCATTCCCCATCCCCTGTCCCTTGAATTATTTTTTTTTCTTTCCTGCTCTTTTAAGATTATCTGCCCAATTGATTTTTTCCCCTTTTTATGATAAATCTTTAGTGCTCTAAGGAATTGCTGGTCATCTCATCTGCCCAACCGGGGAGCATGACAGCTCCCTCATCATTCAGACTTTCTTTCCTCCCTGCCTGGGTGTCCTCATGACTCTTGAAAAGCAGGCTTAACCCCTTGATGGCTCTCCACAGCTGGGCCCGGCTCTCTATCAGGGGAGTTGGCGAGAGAGATGTAGTGGTGGGAAGGGTTAGGCAGAGCTCTGGGTGGAAACATCCCTCCATCCTGCCGAGGGAGAGCAGAGCAGAGGCAGACTGTGTACTCTGCTTCATCCACTCTTCCGTTCTTAAACAGACAATAATTTATTTGATGTGGGCTGAGATTTATTTCATGACTTACAGGACTGGAAATTTGGGGGCAATAAAAATTTGTCAGACTATTCAGACCTGTCATCTTCTGAGTGGCTTCTTCAGGCGCCAAGGTTTCCTTAACTGCCCAGATAAGTCTTCCAGATGACTGCCGGGCCCTCTGTCAGGGGAGAAGTTGCTTGCTACTGAGTGGGGCTCAGTGGGCTGGCTGCAGCCTGTGAGGAAAGACGGATGCTGAGCCTCAGAGAAGCCAGACTTGGGAGAGAGCGAGGCAAGAGAAATGTCTAGGTCTACGGAGCAGGCACGGGCATCCAGGCTCTGCGGGCTGTGGTCATCACAGGGAAGGGAGGTGGCCAGCAGTAGTTGTAAAGGACCTGGCCGTAAGTTTAGGAGCCAGAAATGCTAATTCTGTGAAGAAATAGTTTACATGACTTTGGGCAAATAGTTTAACCTCTCTGTGCCTCCGCTTTCGCAGCTGTACACTAAGGGGGTGCTGAGGACCCCTAGGGATGGTGTAGACCAGCACAGTCTCTGAACTCAACTTAGAATGTGTTGCACAGCTTCATCCACAGCAGCTCTGCCAATGCTCCCCCCAGGCCACAGCTTCCTTCCTCGCTGCTGTGAACCTTGACTGCTCCATGCCCTGGTCTCTGCTGAGGACAGCCCTGTGACCATGGGAGATGCCTGGAATTTATATCACACCACCGTTTCCCTGTGGCCTGAGCTGATGCCTGATGATAGCAGGATGTGAAAGTCCCTGCAGCGATACCTCAAGTTCTGCATCAGGCTGAGACCAGGACTTTGCCTGAAATGCCACCTCTGTTTGGCTTCTTCTCTCTCCCTGTCCTCCTTCTACCCTCCCTGACCACCTTCTCTGGAGTCACTTTGACAGGCATCCTCGTCCCGAGGTCTGTCTCTGGGGAGCTCAACCTGTGATACTTTTAAAATTTGAAAAATTAGCATGGTTTGTTCTGTCAATAAAATGCTCACCTAGCCCTTTTCTTCCTTTGCCTTCCTTTCTGAGCCTCGTGTTGGAGTCTCTGGCCTGTATGTTGTTACTGCTGAGGGTGGAGGATTATTGAGCTAAGTGGCCTTGAGATCGTGGGTCAGGTGCCAAACTTGCATGTGGATCAAGGGAGAATGACATCTCCTGCCAGATGGAGGCTGTGTCCTTTAAGTCCTGGACTCCTAGCAGGAATCCCTGAAACTACAACCTTCCTGAGTGTGTATACAACCCAACGTCCAAACTTGACACTATTGCATCCATGGAAGATTAATGGGATGGGTGCCTCTGGGCAAAGGGAAAGACTGAAAACACCTCCACCAGTTCTGAGCAGCTGCACAGCTCCACCCTCCTCGAAGGCTGCCCTCCCTTCCTATCCTATGTGTATGCGTTTGTAAATATATCTTAATACATCTTGTCTTCCAGGTGAGACTACGTGCTCCTTGAGAGGGACTCCCCTAAGGTAACTCCTTTCTGCACCAAGCACAAGATCTTGCAGTATCGGAATTCAGTAAACTCTACGTGAGAAGCAATAAAAACAGTGATTGGAGCGCTTGCCTGGCATGCGTGAAGACCCAGATTCAAACCCCAGCACCACATATGCAACTAAGTGTCCAAGAAAGAAAGGCCAGATTTAAAAAAATGAATAAAATTGATTCTCTCTTAAAAAAAATATTTGAGGTGCATACAAAAAGAGTAGGGTCATCCATAATGGAGTCAAGAAATCAGGGTTCAAACCCAGCTCTCTATCTTTTCTGCCCAGCACTCTGGTGTCCGTTTATTTAACCTCTTCCTATCTCCGTTTCTTCATCTGTAAAACTGAGATGGTGACAAGGACTTCAGGAGATTTTATTCTTTGGTACTAGGGATTGAACCCAGGAATGCTTAACCACTGAGTCATATCCCCAGCCATTTTTATTTTGAAACAGGGTCTTACGAAGTTGCCTCAGGCCTTGCTAAGTTGCTGAGGCTGGCTTTGAAGTTGTGATCCTCCTTCCTCAACCTCCCCAGCCACTGACATTACAGGCATGCACCACCATGCCTGACTTCTGTAGATTTTTTTTAAAAAAATTTATTTATTTTTATTTTTAAAATTTTTCTTAGATGTATATAGAGATACAATTGAGGGGGAAACATTATCAAACCATCAATAACCAATGTATATATACTTAGTTATCCAGGAGTAATGCCAAAACATGGATGCCCAACTTGGGTTTCCCCTGTTGCTGTTTACCCCAGAAGAATTCTTGCATGAAATCGGGTATCTCGTGGAGGAATGACATCAGCTTCTGAGATGGTTCCCCCATATTCCCACTTTCCAGTCTCCTAGGAGTTCTTCATACACCCTCCCCTCCTCCCCCTCCCCCTCCCTACGCCTCCAAGTAACCTAGGGAGCCATCCCCCTATTGGGTTGGGAATCACACCATTTGAAGTTATTGTTAGGTTAGCCATCTAACATACTGCTTCCCCATGTATTCTAGCTTCCACAGATGGGTCTCTGAGATTGGGATACTTCACTGAGCATAATTCTTTCCATCTCCGTCCATTTGGCTGCAAACGCCATAATATCATCTTCTCTAATGGCTGAGTAGAATTCCATTGTATATAAGTACCAAAG
>PVKS010022524.1:0-16877 GCA_004027875.1 Aplodontia rufa | reverse complement strand
ATTGAGTGAGGGGCATCTGGGTTGGTTCCATGGTCTAGCTACAGTAAATTGAGCTGCTATAAACATTGATGAAGCCAAATCACTATAATATGCTGATTCTAACTCTTTTGGGAAAATACCCAGGAGTGGGATAGCTGGGTCATAAGGTGGTTCCATCCTTAATTTTTTGAGGATTCTCCACACTGCTTTCCATAGTGGTTCAGTAGATTTTTTTAAAGAGTTAGAGAGGTAGTATACTTAAAGGAATCAACAAACTTTCAAAAAAATTAGCTGATCTATAGGTTGCTGTGGAGATTCATCAATTCTGCAGTCAGAGGAAGGGTGGAGGAGGTGCTCAGACCAAAGCCACTCTGCCTCACCAGAAACTAAGGAGCTCTGCTCTCTGCACAAGTGTTTCCTTAGATTGCAGCTTACCCTGGAAGCACAGCGGGTTTTTACAGGCCTTTGTTATTACAGCTTTTAAGAAATCTTCGGAAGTCCTATTACTCTCTAACAGGAGAATCCAATTAGTAAACTTTCTGATAATACATATTGCTCTGGAAAAGTAATATGTGATAAGGTGGCACTGCAAATCGATGGGGAAGGACAGATGACTGATTTCTTATACTTAAAAACCAGGTTTGGCTTCCTCTAAATGAACATCATAGACAAAGGCATAAATATGGATAAAGAAGTGAAGGTAAGGGTTAGCAGAGAGTTAATAGAAGAAAATTGAAGACCATGCATGAATATGTAACAAAAATTCCCTCCAATATATAAGACTATGTTGAACAGATAGAGAGAGGAAAGAACGAGAGAGAGAAAGAGAGAGAGAGAGAAGAAAGTGTGACAAAAAAAAATTGAAGACCATAGCTTTTTGATGCTGGCATAGGGGAGAGATTCTTAAACAAAATCTAGACAGCATAAAACAGAGCCAAAAGACAGAGTTTGACTAATTGAAAATTAAAGATTTGCAATGTGGATAAAACTAACAGATGATATTCAGGGAGAGCTCTTTATAATGCCCCAAACTGACAAGGGATTGATACATAGAATGGTTCTGTAAGTCAACAACAAGAAGGTGGCGAGTCCTAAGAAAAATGTGCAAAGGGTAAGAACAGGAAACAGAAGATTCAACCCCAAAGCCTTGGAAGCAAAGAGCTGTTCCAACTACTTAGTAATCAGAAATGTGCAAAATAAAATGAGATGCCAAGTGAAGGGTGTAGTGGTAACAATTAGCTGACACCCCAGGTGCAGGGATACAGATTGTGGGGACCCTTGGGTTGCAGGTGGAGTATAGTTTGGTGTAGACATTCCACAAGAAGTTTGGCTGTTCTTGGTGGTCTTAAGGGCACACAGACTGGAGCCCTGTGATTCCACTCCTGGGCATGAATCCCAAGGAATCCTCCCTTAGGTCTGGAGAGGCTCTGAAGAGCCTGCTCCTCACAAGCTGCTGGGAAGGGAGATGTTGGTTCTCTGAGCATCCTGGGGCATGGTTTAGCCAAGAAGGTCACCCGCACAGCATGGAGCACCTTGCTGAATGGTGGAGGGGGATGCATGGTGGAAGCACAAACTCCTGGAACCCAGTGTGGGCATAAGTACAAAACCCAAACCGATAACAAATGGTCTGCAAGTAGCACATCATACACAAGGCACATTGGTATCCTTGCCCATGGCACCAGAAAATGGGAGTGGAGCCTGAGAAGAAGCCCTGATAAATCAATTAAAGAAGAAAAAATAGATGTTGAGGATGGGGTTCATTTTCACTCTCATTTTTCAGTGTCTGCTGAGTCAAGGTGATTTGAAGGAAACACCTTTATGACAGTCTTTGGTTGAAAAGACCTGAAGGTTTCGTACACAGGTAACTGGACATGGTTGTGGCATCACCCAAAGTGTCAAATTTAGGGAGTACCATGTAGAAGTCCCTATGCAGATGAACTTGACCTTCACTCTGAAGGCTTAAAGACAAGCTTCTCCGATTGGCTAGGTGACAGAGTCCCTGGGAACCCATCCATTGTTACCTGAGATGTACCTGTGACAGAGGTAGATGTCAGAAGGCCATGTGACTCAGTTACAATAAGAAGTAATTGTCGTACAACCAGAATTCTAAAAGCTGCCTGATTACAGCATTTTCTCCCTGTAGTCAAACTGCATGGGAAGCCAAATCATAATCAGAAGTTCCCTTTGATGGGGACAGAGATAAAGCAAAAGGAATTTAAATGATCTTATAAAAAGCCGCTCAACTAAGAGAGCTTGACAGATCATCCCATGGCACAGTCTTGCTAATGGGAACATAATACTGGGATTACATATCTGCTGGAATTTGGACACATAAGCAATACCTAATTAAATACAGCTGGGCACAGAGAGAGACAGGCTGAAGACTGGGACCTAAACAATTCTGAATGCAAGCAGAAACCTGGTTCTAGACACATAGCATAACCAACCACCTCGGGAAAGACCAATCTCAGAGCAAACCCGCCCTGGTCTCTGCAGACTGTCAGGAACTCGTGAGTAAGCAGAAGAGCAGCTCCTCACACCTGCACTGGTGAATTTCACCTGAGCCCTGGGATCCTGGTGGACAGTCAAGGTGAAGCAATCCCCGGACTTGTTGTATTATGGAAACTATGGCAACCGGCAGACTACAAAGAACATGGTACCCAGGAGGACTTGGATAAGACTCACAGATGTGCCCCTTGTTGACCTACGACAAGGCCAGACAGGTTCCCCAGGTTCCCATTTGCTGTCTCCTAGGCGAGTGACCTGAATGCTTCTTCCCACTGATCCATGGGAGCAAAATGCTTTGGCCAAACTTTGGCTGAGTGTCTCTTCTCCCCGTACCTGAGCTGTGGTGGACACACAACTTCTCTTTAGTAGCCACCCCTGAGAGTCTGCTGGCCTTGGGGTCTAAGATCCCATCGTGACAGCCTCTCTCCCCACTTACTCAGCCTCCGTTCTTTTCTAGCCTTGCTTACTCATCCCTGTGAAGAAAATCTCTCTGCCTAACCCTTGCCATGCCTGGGTGTCAGACCCCGGGAAAATATTCCTTCAAAATGATTCCCTCCTCCTGAGTCTGCTGACGTACCTCAGAGAACATCCCCTCCAACTCTCTAGACCCTTTGGGGGAAATGCCAGAGGGGACTGCAGTCCCCTCTACATGTGGCAGAAAGGGAGGGGGAGAGAGAAGGGACACAATTTGCAGCACCCATTGTGCACACCACACATAAAGGAGTTTCTCCTTAATGCGGGAAATGTTATGTAACTTGATTGCTCAGTCCTCTTGGTGCTCATTGCTGGCTCTAGAAACCCTACCTGTCCCTGTCCCTACTCTTGACCATCTTCTCCCTTAAAAGTCACACCTTGAAGTTTCTGTAGAAATCCTTTCCTTCCCCTTTGCATATTTCTCCATTGATTTTTTTTTAACTTAAAAAGTTGCAGACTACCTTAACTTGGTCTTCAACTGGGAAGAAGGCAACCTCGGACATGATCCCCCATACCTGTGGCTCCCTGGGGATCACTCTTGGTTTTGTCTTGTCACTGTGGAATGATGTCTGAGCAGGACTTTCTCTAAGATATATTTTTGCTTCTTCGGGAACCTATCCAGGTCTGCATTTCCTTCACTACTGCTCTTTCTTGATCTTCTCTTCCTTTCTAGCCCCTACCCATGAAGGAATGAATTAATAGGTTCCCTAATTGAACAGGTGCATCTGGAGCACTGTCTATACACAGTGTGGATTGCTGCAGGCCCTGGAGACCCCCAGATGCACTGGACAGCTGCCACTGGGCAGCTCACAGAGAGCAGGGGGAGACAGACATATAAAGTAATATGGCACAATGTGATTAATCCTGTAATAGAGAGATGAAGGAAGAATAGAGTGCTGTAGGTCAAGTTTAAATCACGGGGCAGGAGGAAAAAAGACCAGGTGAGTTACAATTGGGCATGCATCTTGCTTTATGTCAAATGTGCACTCTCCCTCCAGGCTCTTTAGATGAGATGCTCCCGGGTGGTCATAGCTGGGGTCATACAGTTCTTAATCTTTATGCACCTGCTTGGGAGTCTTTCTCAGGAGGAGTTTGACAAACCCAATCTTTATTTTGGAGACACAGCCCACAGGCTGGGGGATAACACTGGCCTGGGCTCCCTCACTTCCCACCCTTGCCTTCCACAGCCCCTCAGAACACCTTCCCAGGTTTCCAGGGTATAAGAGGGTGCCACTCCCTGTGGAGCCAACCCCAACATTTGGTTTTTCATACACTGCCTTTGACTAAATAATGAATGTTTTAGTCATCTGTTTCACTGCTATGACCCAAGGACCTGACAAGGACAATTTTTGAAGGAAAGGTTTATTTAGGGACTAATGGTTTTAGAAGCCTTAGTCCATAGAAGGCTGGCTCCATTCCTTGGGGCTCAAGGTAAGGCTGAACATCATGGCAGAAGGTGTGGCTCCAGGGAGCAGAGAAAGAAACCCCTGGATACAAAATACCTACCCCAAAGGCACACCCTGAGTGACCCATCCCCTCCGGCCACAACCTACCTACCCACCCACCCACAGTTACCAGTTAATCTCTATCAAGGGATTAACTCATTGATTGGTTTAAGGCTTTTACAACCCAATCATCTTATCTCTGCCTTCCTGAATTGTTGCACTTGAGTTTTTGGGGGACACCTCACATTCAAACCATTACAATGATCAAGCAAAGATGGCCCTTGAGACTCTGACTGATGCATGTGGCTTTGCCAGGTCTGTCCCCGGCCTGCACATGTGCTGAATTTTGTGGGAACTCCGGGCAGTGAGGACTTGCAGGTTGTGTCATGGTCTTTCACAATGTTCTGTCGGGACAGGCACCAGTCAGGGAGTAAAGCCCCTGCTCTGTCATTCAAAGCCTGGGCCCACAGGGACTGCTAAACACTGAATTTTCTGTCCCTGGTGAATACCTGGCTGATGGCATTAATAGATTTTTGTTTTCTATTTGGAGGGAAAAAAAACCCACTCACTTTTCTTAATGCGTAAAACAACAAAGCCATTTTCAAATGACTAAGGATTTCCTAACCTCGACAAATGTACCCTTAATCTTTCTGAGATGTCTTAAAACCCCAAACTACTTATGGGATGAGAGAAAGGCTGAAGAACAGAAGAGAATTGGATAGTGTGGGAACACAACCTCTTCCAAGTTCCCTGAATATCAAATCAGCGATCTTGATGCCAGTCATTTTCTCGATAGATATACAAACATGTTTTGTGTGCTAAGCACTGTGCTAGGGGCTAGGGTATGAACACAGCCCCTTCCTTCCAGGTACCTGAGGTTGAGAGGGCTGAGGATCTAGGGGGCCAGGACAGTGCCCAGCACTCTGAAAGTCCTTCAGACATGTTTGGTAAATGAGGAAGTCTTTGTGACTGGAAGTGTTGGGTTAAGATACCTGGAATTGGTCGCTTATGAGAGTCAGAAACAGAAAGTGGATTCCAGAGGCTTTGAAGGGACTCCTCAGGGCACTGTTGAGGCATGCACTTTCTTTGAAAAATGTGTCCCAAAGCAAAACCATGATCCTAACTTCCTGAGATCCTTATCATACCCCTGAGCCTCTGTAGTAGGCTAGCCAAGGTCCAAGCCCTTGTCTTAGGACTTTTCCTGGTTTCAATTTTAACATCTATTTGTCAAATTTAGGACAATTTTATGAGCCAGTTATCATCACTTTGGTAGCTTGAAATGGGCCATGGCGGGAGAATTTACACCACGGAAATTGGCAAATTCTCTAAGTGCATATCCCCTGAACCTCAGCCCTGCCCCAGAGTCAGCTCACCTGTACCCTCTGCCTGGTCCCTCCCTCCACCGCTGGTCTCAGGTTGGGAGCAGGTGTCCTCCTGTCCTCTGGTTCTATGCCTTTGGTTCTGCACAGTTGCTCACCTGTTTGCCTAGATCCATGAGTGTGTTGTTCTACTACTTCCTGTTCAGATGATCTGCTATGTCCCCTTTAGGACTTCAAGTCAGGCCAGTGCTCTGTCACCCTGCTCAGCTGCTGCCCTCTCCCTTCCTGGGTCAGATATCATCAGCAAGGTGGAGGAGGCTGGGTCACAATCCAGCCTGCACATACAACCTATATCAAATCTTTATTTGCTACCCGCCATAAAGTTAAACATGACATCATCTCTGCACAAGAAGTGTGGCAATTCAAACCCCATCACCTCTGTCAGAGATGTTATGGTATTGTGAGAAGGCATGTGCTTTGTGGAGGCGTTAAACCAGTCTTATCCGCATCCTGCCATTACGAGGTATGTGGTCTCAGCACCCTATTAAACCTCAGTTTCCTTGTCTGTAAATTGGGGCCACAGTGCCCACCTTGCATGACGCTATTATTATTGGGGATCATGGATATGGCAGGCCCTCCATAAGCTTAGGTATGACATCTTGCTTACATGTTTACTTTGTGATTAGTCTCAGGAAAGAACTCAGTGATCTCCATCTGAATCCTATCGTGGCTGAGTGGAACGTGATGGGAAGAGCTGGGCATGGGAAGAGGACATGGCGCCCGCCAGGGTGGGAGCGAGCCAAAGGAGGTGAAGCTAAGCAGATCGTGGGGAGCCTGGCACCCCAGGCAGAGCTTCAGAGGGTTTTCTTCCCCTTCCTCTCTTAAAATGTTCTTGGCAAAGGCTTTGTTTTCCTACTACCTCCTAGGCATCTTCTTCATGATGCTATTCCTTGATTATTCTTTTATCCTTTCTGGAGTTTCTCATCATCATCATCTCAAATTAGTTTAAAAAGTCAGATCACTTAAAAGCACTCTTACAGTGTCCCCCAAGTCCTGAGTTTTTAGTACACACCACAAGTGCTTACTTCAGCAAGGGTCAGAGCAGCTACCTCAATGGCCCTGCTGTCCCCTGGAGCCTCCTGGAGCCAAACCCTTCTGTAAACGCTCCTCTGTGTTATGAGCTTCCCCTGGAAAGGAGTGTCTGTCACCAGGGCTCCTCAGGGACAACTCTGTCTCCTTCCTCTCCTGGACAAGTATGCAGAGCTCAGAGGCCACCCAGTCCTCAGGATCTCTGGCACGGTAGTGGCACTGCTGAGTGCAGAGTGGGTGGTGGAAAGGTGGTGGGAGGTGCTGAGCAGCAGGACTAAGGAAGAAAGAGCCACAGGGCAGCCTTCCCCTGGGGCAGCCTGGAGGGTGGCTGCTGCGGGGCCATCTGGACTCATCCGGGGAACCCACCACCTAAGGGACTGGTGAGCAGCAGTGAAATAGCTTCTTCCTGAGGTCCAGAAGGAAGCAAGGAGGAGAGATGGCTTAAGTACATTAGTGGAGATAAATAAAGGACAGCAGGGGCCAATGAAGGCTGAGAGTGCTAGGAGAATTATGAACTTTCATCTTGGAGGTGGCTGGTGTGACTGGAGCCGAAACAGAGTACAGCCAAACTCTCTTTCCATTGGTATATGGCTCCCAGCTGAAGGAGTAGGAAGTTCTGGAACCTTCTTCTTGCTTTGAGTTTGCTCTACGAGCTTTCCTAGAGGGGAATGTTGGACCTGGACATCAGGCATGGACAGAGGAGTGGATCTTGTTCACAGATTTCACCCATTGGGCTGGGATAGGACAGTTCAGTCTTAGAAGGCTTGGAGATGTCTCAGTGACGATTAGGACACAAGTTGTGCTGTGACCAGAGCCAGGGTTGCAGCACCTAGAGGGACCCCACTAAGCTCGGAGGTCACAAAGCCACGGATCTTCCTCTTATGATGATGCCCAGACAGGCGAGCTCCAAGCCCAGCACAGGGCCAGGATGCAGTTCAGTGGTACAACATGGACGAGGCCCTGGGCTCGATCCCCTGCACCAAAAGGCAAACAGACTGAAGACAAGTTGGGGTGGCCCTGTTACTGAGTCACTCTGGGCCGTCCTCCGAGCTCTCTGGACTTCGGTGTCCTCTGTTGTATGCAGGAGCTGGTATGTAGATAGGGGTGTGAAGACAGGGTGGCCTTCCCGATCATTGCAGAGTTAGCAGTACTCAGTGGAGACAAGGAACAAAACTGGAAGTTTAACACCTTTATTTATAGTCTCCATCACAAACATAGTGTGCATCCTTCAATTACACTCCTAAAATATCCCACATTCATATATATTTAAATTTTACTCCTCATGGTAATGGTAGTTAGAAATTTCACTGAAGGCTTTGCTAAAAGGATGTTTAATGGCTTTCCATTCTCAATACTAGGAATTTCAAAAGCAACGCTGTAATATAGGTATATATTAAATTTGTTCAACGAGGTATATATTATGGGTCCTAGATTAAGGTAATTTTAAAAATTGACTTGAAGAATGGTGTGTAGATCTGTTCTTCCTATGTGGGACAAAGAGCCTGCCAGAGTTGTGCCATGGGTCTAGTTGGCTGCCAGGTCAGTTACCTGTCCTTGTGCCATTCTGGAAGGCATTTGGGATTGCAAACATTCTGGTCAATGGTGTTCTCTGAGAGTCGCAGACCAATCAGGGCTCTCTGCCTTTCACCCTGACCATGAACCTGTGTTTATCACCAAAGCATTCCTTCTCCCCCCATCAAAGCCCAGCCCTGCCCATGAGGTCTTCACTGACCTTGGCAAGTCTAGATCAGCTGAGGCGAATTGTAGCACATAGGATATGTCACATGTCTCCCTGGGGAAGGGTCCCTTAGGTCTCTGCAGGCACCCACACCTCCTAGGTGCTGGCAAGGGATGCCAGGTGTGCTGGGGGTGGGGTACCTCACTGGTTCAGAACTTGGAAGGCTTGGGATTCTGGTGTATGTTACCCCACGGTAGGAGGGGCAGAAGACACAAACCAGCTTCCCTTGGAAATCAAATGGGTGGGTTTTGGAGCTGAAGGAAGGAGAAATGCACTCCCGGGGACCCTGCTGAGCTCCAGCAGCCATGCCTCTGCTTGGCACAGAAGATGCCCCGGGCAGCACGTTCCACCTGTGTGGTTAGAGGGGCATGCGGAATGAGACAGGGTTGAGAGCCGGGTCCCTCATGCCCTGTGAGACTGCAGGAAAGACACTTTGTCTTAGCTTTTTGGACTGTGAAGTGAGAGGTTGAGAAGATGACTCCAGGATGCCTTTCGGCTTCCCCTGTCTATCATCCTGGCCATCTGCTTGGTGTCAGGCATTAACAAGTGTGAGTCTACTCACGTCCCTCCTCCCTTCCCCTCTCCTTTCCTTCCATTTATCATTTCCTCTCCACCTCCCATCAGGCATTAATCGAGGCCCCTCCATGGACCAGGTACCCTATGGATTTTGAAGACGTGGCCTGCATGGAGTCCCCTGTTCAGGACTACCCTGCTGTCTCAGTCCCTGAGAGTTTTCTGACACAGGAACAACTTTCCCAAACATGTGACAAAAGCATCATTGCCTCATTATCATCCTACCTCTAGTAGGAGGCCCTGGCTAGAGGGTCCTGGCTCCCCTCACTGGATAGGGGCAATTTGGAGATCATGTGATCACTCTGCCCTACCTGCTGTTATGCTCCACAGCAAGATCCTTGGGTGTGGGTGACCTCCAGCTCTCGCTGGCAGTGTGGCCTGTGGACCAGCAGCACCAGCATTACCTGGGAGTCCTGCCCCAGAGGTGAAGGGGCTTTGTATGCACATCAAAGTCTGAGAAGCTCTGGATAAAAGCGTTGACCTAACATCTTATTTTCTGTCACTATCAAAGGACAGTCCTCACCCTGGGGATAATAATATTAATAACTATGCAGTATTTTCTTATTTCACAGTTTTTCCACATACATGATCCTTTAATCTTTAGCTTAATAGTTTTTACTATGTTACCCATGTTAGCAGAAAACTGACTCCCAGATAGATCTAGAGCCTGACCGAGATCACGTGCGGCCAGTCAGTAAGTTAGAACCTGAACTCAAGACTAGGAACACCAAGCCCTGTCTCCTGCATTGTACCCAGGTAGACCACCTACACTTCCACCAAATCTCTGGCAATTAATTTGGAGGGTTATTCAAGATCAGCCAACCTTCCTTATGACTACCGTTGGGGCAGACTCCCTGCAGTTCCCCAATTTGTATGTTTGCATTCCTTCACTAAAAGCAGAATAAATTTTATGGAAATAGATCTCGGACCCTGTTTGTGAATGTTTATTGCCCACTAATCAGGAGTGAGCTGCAATTAGACTAGAGTTAGAAGTAATGGCATAGTAGTTACCATGTAATTAAGGAGTAATGGCATGCGATTATATCTCTGGCCTTGAGATTTAAAGTGATACCATTAGAGCCCACCTCCTATTCAGAGAAACCAGAATACAAATGTGGCGTCAGTGCAGAAGCCACAAATCAGCTGGGCAGGGCTGCTTGTTCCCCGTCTCCTCCTTGTTTACTGCAGCTCCTGGCTCCTGGCCTCCACTGGATGCGAATTGGCAGCTGCTCAGCTGCTTTTGTTCCATGCCATTAAACCACAGTTCTGTTTCACACAGGGAGTCCCCTTCCCAACTGGCTAAGAGGACACCATTTGTTCCCTCCTGGCACCCTGCTGCTGGCAGACACCCTCTCAAACCCAGGGGTGGACACTGCTCTGCTTAGGAGCATGCTATGGAAAGCCAAAGGTCCACTGATGGCCACATGAAGTGGAAGCCCCAGCCTGACTGGCTGGGATACACTGACTCTGCCATCTGCTGAGGACCCCAGTCCTGCTTGGCACCTCCTGGAACACCCTGTCATGGATGGAAGGGCTATTGGAGGTTCACTTTCGCAGAGCCATTGATCAAACATTGCCCCCTTCTGCCTCAGTGTGCCTAGCATGCGGGTTGTGACTCGTTTCGGGAAGCTGAGGATGTGGCCGCCACATCCTTATTTAGTTTTCCATCTGGCCACTCATTAGTGTGCAGCTGAACCTCACTGGCCCTATTGCCCAGAGGGGTTAAGGGCTGGCAGGCAGCTTCTGCAACTAGTGAGCAAGTGGCCTTCATGAAAAGAGGCCCCTGGGACACTGTGAGGGCCTCTGCCAGTGACTGAGGCCTGGGGCTCGGGTCCTGTCCTCTACTGATTTCTTCCTTCATGTCCCTCCTTGGCCATCTCGACCTGCCCAGTTTCCTAATGGAAGACAGACACAATCCATGACGGTGAGACATTGGTGTTTGCTACCCCAAGAGCCACACGCAGCACCTAGTATTTAATGGAGGCTTCATCAGCTTGCCACACATATTACCAAACGCAGATTCCCAGCAGGGCAAGCCTCCCAGGACTTTGGCCCAGAGGAACAAGAACATCACGCAGCAATTTCACTATAGGACCATTTTAATCCTAGAATGTCAGAAAAATCACACAGCTACCCCACCAGATGTACTGGGGAGAACAGAGCTACTGGTTGGGTTAGAGAAAAACCGAGAATGGTCTATAGCTAGCTTTGGACCAGAGAAGAGGTGAGTCAGTGTTAACCATGGAACTTGAGTCTTGGAAAATTATTCAGTCTCAACGCACCATCTTACATATAAGGAAATAGAGTCCAGAGATGTGACCTTTGCTCCCCAAACCCAGCACTAGTCAGGGCTGAGTGAGTGGTACCCAAGGTGTGATGGCCAGGGAATTGGTAGCGATCCAACATGTTTCCCTGCTTTTTCTTTGGAAATGTAATAATCAAAGCAAACCACCAATAAAGAGCACAAACATGGAGACCATGGGGATGGAAACAAAGATGGCTTTAGAATAAGAGGTTCTCACCCAACTCACTTCTACCCTAAGTAGCCCAGGTCTTATGTAGATCACCGACCTGAAACTTACCCATCCATGAAATGGGAATAACAAAACCCATCTCACCAATTAAATGGAAGGTAACACGCTGTGTGATTGTTGTGATCATGGGTGATTTCATTTAGGCAGAGCTAAGTCTTCTAGTAACTCCATTTGGCTTTGTGGGCAACGAAGTCCAAGAAGTGATTCCAGGGTCCAGAGGTAAGTTCTGGCACAGAACCCCTTTCCCTGTTTATAAGAGAGCTAAGGCCTATAGACAAGAGCACAGGAGCTCAGGACAGAGAGGGTGCACTCTCAGCTCTGTCTCCGACCCCACAGTTACAGAGCTTCCCCTGGGGGTGAGCTGGATTGGGATAGGCAGAGGACCAGGCAGAAGTAAGGAGGGGAAGAATGGGACTCAGTAAGTTTAATCCCCCTTCCTTAGCCTGACTTACCAGATTTGCTCTTGATGAGCCCATGAGCCAAAATCATTCGGGCGAGTTCCAGGGCCTTTCCTATCCCTGGCCGCCTCCAGCAGGGCTGCTAACAAGCCCAGCACAGTGTGAGGGCTGGCAGTGGGAGGGAGAGAGGAGGGGTGCAGAGGCTGAAGGAGCTGTGGCCAGAGGGCAGTTCAGAGACAGACCCTAGGATGCGCTCGTGACCTTCAGCATGCGAGGTCACATGTGCGTGCTGGCCTCCTGTGCAGAGTTGCCGTGCTCAGGCAGGGGCGCCTCTTGCTGGGGCGGGCAGGTGTGTGAGATGCGGTTAGAGCTGGAAGCTCAACCTCAGCTGAGCTTGTGTAGGTGGGGACAGGAAAAAGCAGCTCTTCTCAACCCCAGCCTGCTCTGCAAATGGAGCTGATATTTTTGGTCTCCTACAGTACTTAGTTTCTGGGCAGGGTGTCCCCTAACCCAAAGGCATGCTTCAACTTCCAGCTGCTGAGGGCAGTCTGAGCACCCCAATTGCCAATTGATTCTTCATGTGAACTGTTATTTCCACCATCCTCCTCCTGTTCACCATTGCTCTTGCCTTGGTGCATGTCCTCAACTGTCACTGGAGGAGGGCAGAAGCCTCTCCTTTCCAACTGACCCCTCTGTCCTGTCATGTGGCAGGGACCTGCTACACACTGTTGGCTAACTGACCAACACAGTGCCTTTGCTATAGTCTGGCTCTTAAATGTCTATGAGAAGTCCTTGTGTTGAAAGCTCGGTCCCCAGTGTGGTACTGTTGGAAGTTGGAGGAACCTTTAAGAGGTGGGGCCTGGAGGGAGGAAGCTGGGTGATTGGGGTGTGCCCTGGAGGGACCTGGGGGGCCTCGGTTCCTTCCTCTTCCTCTCTCTTTTTACTTCCAAGCTGTGTAGTGGATGGCTTTGCTGTGCCACATGCTTGGAACTATGATGTGTTGTTTTCCCAGAGGCCCAAAGCAACAGGGCCAAACAACTGTGGCCTGAGACCTCCAAACTCGGAGTCAAAATTAAGCTTTCCTCCGTAGAAGTCGCTGATCTCAGCTATTTGTTCCAGTGACAGAAAGCCAACTAACACGTGTTCACTTGTGAGCCCTTCCTCGTCCTTGAGGCCTCAGTCTGGACGTCACTTCCTCTGGGAAGCCTTCCTGAAACCTCTAGAATACCTGTGTGTCAGGTGTATGCATTAGTTTGCTAAGGCTGCTGTAACAAAGTACCACAAACTGGCTTAAAATGACCTCAGTGTATTGTCTAGAAGCTTTGGCGGCTAGAAGCAAAAAAACAAGATGTCAGCATGCCAAGCTCTCTGTGAGGCCTGCAGGGAGAATTCTCCCTTCCCCTCCCAGCTTCCAGTGATTGCAGGCACTCCTTGGCAACCCTTGGTTTACAGATCCTACACCCTCACTGCTGCTGCCTGTGTGCCACTGTCCTCATGTGTCTGTCTTACAAGGACCTCCGCCATATTGTATCAAGGGCCCCTCTTGCCCCAGTTGACTTCCTCTTAACTAATTGCACCTACAGGGACCCTATTGCCAAATAAGATCAGATTCTGAGGTGCTGTGGGTTAGGCCTTAATGTCTTTGTCGGGAGACAATTTCACCCATAACAGTACCCCTCATCTTGAGTCTCCTGGCATCCCAAATTACACCTGTTGGCGGCTTGTCTACGTGGCAGATTTACCTGGAAGAGCAGAAGCTGTGTGGGCAAGATATCTGCCTGGTTCACCACCACTGTGTATGTATAATATCCTGACATAGTCCCTGGATGAATAAATTACAACTTTCAGAAAAGACTTTTTGACCTGCAATGGAGCCCCAAGGTATTCCTAACGCTGTGAATCAGCCCTCTTGCTGAGGGCTCCCCACTTCAGTGGGGTGCAGCGGGTGATGAGTGCTCATGGTGCATTGCGTGAGAAGAAGGGGTAGGAGGGAGGTTGCTAGCAGGGGATTTGAATGAACTTGAAGATTGTGATATAATTTGTCCATGTTTGTGATTATAAAATGTAGAGGAGGGATTGGCTCAGCATCTTCCCGTCCTGACCCTCCATATTACCAAGGAGCCTGAGATTTGCTGATGTGACACCTCCAGGCTTAGGTCCAGGTCTCTCAACACAAGTGAAGGATCTCTTTCCTCTGTACTACCCGATTTTTTACTCTTGTTCTTTTCAAGAATCCCTGCTATTTTATTTTCACGTGTATGAAAATATTTGTGGGAGCTATTTCATGAGATTAGGAAGAGTTGGTATACATTCCATTGCAGTGATCTGGTTTCAAATCTCCCTAATGCACAGAATCCTCCCATCAGAGGTTGGTTCATGCATGAGCTTGCCCATCCACCACTTGCCCTCCTCCCTCCGGCTTCCTTGTTGGTACCTCTTAATGTATCTAGACATCTATCCAGACTCGTCATCCTCACACTGGAGTGAGAATAAGATTACAGTACTTTCTGAAAATAGATGAGAGTGGCTACTGAGTTGAATAAGTGCCCCCCATCAATTCATGTTCTTCTTGGAGCTTCAAAATATGACCTTATTTTAAAATAGGGTCTCTACAGATATCATTAGGTAAGATGAGGTCATCCTGGAGTAGAATGGCCCCATAACCCAAGATGCCTGGCGTCCTTATAAGAAGAAAAGAACACACATAGAGACGCACAGGGGAGATGCCATGTACTGACAGAGACAGAGATTGAAGGAGGCAGAGATGACAACTGTAAGCCAAGGAACACTGAGGAGTCCCTGCAAACCACCAGGAGCCAGAAAGAGATGAGGACAGACTTCCCCTACAGGTCTGGAAGAGCACGGCCCTGCCAGTGCCTTGATTTTAGACTTCTCGGCTGCAAAATTGTCGATGCAGTTCTGTTCTTTAAGCCACTCGTTCATGGCACTGTGCTGCCACAGCCCTAGGAACCCATATAGAGAACTAAAGGAACAGTAGGTTCCTGGTCTGAGGACTGAGGAGCCATCAAGAAACAGTTGGAGAAAAGTACAGTAAAGAGGAGATAGAGTTCAAAGCCAAGTGTGTTCTGCTTCAGGGTCGACTCACCACAGGGTGGCCCTAAGAGCAGACTCGCTTCGGCTGACCACGTCCTGCCTCTGGTTTCCTGCAGGCTCAGTTTCGGGGAGCTGTTGGGTGGGGGAGGCTCAGCAAAACTGCTAGAATCTTTCCCGGAGCTGGACCAGAAGTACTGATACTTCCGATTTTGGGGAGAAAGGGCCTTCATTTACCTGGGGAAACTCCTGAGAGCCTCATGGCTTCTACCATTCCCAAGTCAGCTCTGGTAACCACTGACGGTTCTGGAATTGTTTCATCTCAAATGACCCCCAACTGTGAAAATAACAGGGTGAGTTTTCTGCCCATTTGGACTATAAAGCATCCCTTCTCAAGTGCCAGAGGAACATTGTTAGGGGTGCAGGAACTACGCCAGAACTGGGGTCAGGCCCCGTCAGAGGGAACGTGTAAATGCTGGGGAAGGGAGGTGAAATGGTCTAGGTGAACGTCAATATGTGAGACAATGCAAAATGTCTGAGAGGTGACATGATTGGGCTATGAGGCCTTAACCTGAGTGGTGAGTTGACTGGGGGTTAATGGTAGGCTGGTGGGGTGTGGCTGGAGGAGGGGGGTCTTTGGGGATGTGCCTTTGGGGTATGTACTCTGTATCTGGGGTAAAGTTTCTCTCTCTGCTCTGCTTCCCCATGTGACACCTTGAGCTCTGCTTACTGGAACCAGGCCCGCCACCATGATGTTCAGCCTCACTTCTAGCCCTGAGGAATGGAGCCAGCCTTCTACGGACTGAGACCTCTGAAGCCGTGAGCCCCCAAACAAACCTTTCCTCCTTAATATTATTTTTGTCAGGTCTTTTAGGCATAGCAGCAAAAAGTTGACTGAAACATGGGATGCTCCCTGGTCCTAGCTCATGGTGGCTCCACCAGCAGCATCCAGGAAAAGGGGTTTTCTTGGCGGGTTAGCTGCCCCTGCTCCTCGTGGGAATTAGTGCAGCGGAATTCCCAGAGGCGCCAGTGCCAGACTGGCTCAGCCAGGCCTGTGTGCTCTGCAGTTGCTGCTGGAGGGGGAGCAACTCTGCGCACAACCTCCCCAGGAGATTCACAGCCCTGTGTCCCCCTGGTGAATGCTTCTGCTGCTTGTAGGGGAATTCCCACTTCTTCCAGCTTCTCCACCAGAAAAAGGACAGCAGCATTAGAGCAGCTGAGACGGAGGCTGCTCCCCCTGGCAGAGAGCATGGTTCCAGTGGGGGTTTCCTGGGGCTTCTAGCCCAACCCCACCCTAGGCCATGTGTGTCTCTCCACAGGCTATAGCAATGCACAACCAGACAGGAAGAAGCTGGTAGTGTCCATCTGCTCTTGCTCCTACCATCCCCAAACCCAGACGTGGGCTTCAATAGCTATGATGGCAAAAGCTACCAACACCCCTTGCCTTGCCCCCATGCCCTCTACCACAGGCGGTGCCATGAAGCAGCTGCTTCCAAAAGTGTCCCACCTCCTCCGGCTCCCTTCTGCTGCCCCGTCCTTGAAAGCTTGCCTCTGCTCTCTGCCTTCCAGTGGGCCACTCAGCTTTCAGAGACACCTACTCAGATTGACCAAACCTTAAGGCTCCTGCACTCTCCCAAAGAATTCCTTTCTGTCCCCACTTGTCACCTAATGGCAGCCTTCAACTGGTACCTGGGAAGAAGGAAGAAAACAACTGAGAGAGAAGTGCAAATGAATTGAATATGGTCGTCCTCCTCCTCCTCCTCCTCTTC
>PVKS010022523.1:0-33649 GCA_004027875.1 Aplodontia rufa | reverse complement strand
CCATGATTCTCTCCATTTCTGTAGGAAACCTCTTGACTCTTGATTGTTTCCTTGGCAGTACAAAAGCTTTTTAGCTTTATGGCATTCCATTCACTGATTTTTGACTTTACTTCCTTCGCTTTAGGAGACCTGTTGAGAAAGTCTTTGCCTACTCCCAAATGTTGAAGTGTTGGACCAATTTTGTCTTCTATCAGTTGCAACGTAGCTGGTTTAATACCAAGCTCCTTGATCCATTTTGATTTGATTCTTGTGCAAGGAGAAAGATACAGGTCTAATTTCAACTTTCTGCAGGTGGATGACCAGTTTATCCAGCACCATTTGTTGAAGAGGCTGTCACTTCTCCATGTAATATTTTGTCCCCCTTTGTCAAAAATCAGATGTTTAAAGATTTGAGGATTGGTTTCGGGGTCTTCTATTCTATTCCATCGGTCTTCTTCCCTGTCTTGATACCAGTACCATGCTGTCTTTGTTACTATGGCTCTATAGTATAGTTTTAGATCTGGAATGGCAAAACCGCCCGTTTCATCTTTCTTGCTTAGTAGTGCTTTGGCAATTCTTGGTTTCTTGTTGTTCCAAATGAATTTGAGAATTGCTTTTTCTATGTCTTTAAAGAACGACATAGGTATCTTTATAGGGATAGCATTAAATCTATATAAAACTTTTGGTAGAATGGCCATTTTTATTATATTAATTCTGCCTATCCAAGAGCATGGGAGATCTTTCCATCTTCTTAGGTCATCTTGGATTTCGTTCTTCAGTGTTCGATAGTTTTCATTGAAGAGATCTTTGATTTCCCTTGTTAGGTTAATTCCCAAGTATTTTATTTTTTTCGAAGCTATTTTGAAAGGAACTGAATTCCTGACGTCTTCTTCAGTCCTGTTATTATTGGTATATAAGAAATCTATTGAGTTTATTATTTTTAAGCAAATTAAAATAAATTCTTTAAAAATTCTCAGTTTTAATTTCTCTGGAAAATGAATTTGGCTAAGGAGAAAAGTCCAACATGGAAACAGAGAAACAGAGAAGTTAAAACTTGAGCAAGGGGGTAGAGCAGTGGCTAAGCGGTTATGGCGCTTGCCTGGCACACCTGAGGACCTGGGTTCAAACCCCAGCACCACGTACACAACTGAGTGTTGGAGCAACAAAAACCAGATGAAAAACTGAATAAAATTCTCTTTTTCTCTCTCACTATCCCTCTCTCTCTCTTTGGGGTTGGGGGGAGACTTGAGAATGCTGCAGCTAGAACAAAGTAGGCTGTAGTTTTTGAAGTTTGAATCTGTGAAGCTGCAGATTGAAAAAGAATGCTTACAAGTGGAGAGAGATTTCGAATTCAGAAGGAAGGACACTTGCAGTAGTTTCTTCAGGTCTCCATTTTTAGTGACTGTAGGCTATAGGTTTTTCTCATATTAGGTGATATAAAAGTGGTTGCTGAATTAGGTTTGGTTTCTTTTTATTTTGTCTAATGTGAGTGTTTTCAGTAGGAAAAAGATAAGTTACATGTGGATGATTATATGCTTGAATAATGTATTATATAAAAACTATGCCCTAGCATAAACAGAACAGAACAAATTACTGTGCTAGACTCTTCACTAGTGACATTACATAGAGTCTCGTACTATCCGTACACCCAGAGTTTACAGTTATGTCCATGTTAAATTCTAACCCAGCAGTTCTCAACTGGGGGGTGATTTTGGCCCCCAGAAGACATTTAGCAATGTCTGAAGACATTTTCAGTTGTCAAAACTGGTGTGGGAGGGCAAGCTGCTATAGCATCTAATATGTAGAGGCCAGAGATCCTGCTGTACAACCTATAATACACTAGAGGAACAGTTAAGAATTTCTAAACCTCAAATGTCATTAGTGCCAGGTTTGAAAAACCACAACCTAGCCCAACTGTGCCCCTCTGTAGTTATGTTTTATAGTTTAAGAATATTAAAAATGTCAGATATTTATGTGGGTAGATACTTAAATGGCCAAAAACTTTTAACTATGAAACATAACTGTGTAGTATATTGAATACAGGAAATGAGGAAGATTACAGATATCTTATCTCTACATAAACAGCCTGAGATTCAGAAAACAATACAGAGAGATTGCCTAAAATTGGTCTCTTTGAAACAAAGCTCATCTATTGATGCTTTAGAAGTAACATATAACTTGGAAGCTTTCGTTCTCTTTCTTTGAATCTACTGTTTGAGTGTGAATATAAAAATTGTCATTTCAGGGGCTGGAGTGGTGGCTTGGCGGTTATGGCACTTGCCTGGCATGCTCAGGTACATGGGTTCAAACCCCAGCACCCATACACACAAGCAAGTGTTAGAGCAACGAAAGCCATGTGAAAGACTCGTTAAAAATTGATTCTCTCTCTCTGTCCTTTTCTCTTTAAAAAGATAAATAAATAAATAAATAAATAAAATAAAAACTGTCATTTCAATCATGTACTGAAATGCAAGAGAATGACAGAAGCTAGTAAAAATGCTACCCATGTAAAAATGGTACCAGCAATCCATGAGCTAGAACCCAGTGGTGGCTGGCTGACTTTTAAAATAAAGAAGAGCTGTTTGGGAGTAGGAGGTGGGGAGAATGGCTTGTGTGTCAAATACTGATGATGATGTTGAAATAATCAAAGTAGCTGAGTGTTAGGGATGAGGGAAGCACCAACACGGTATTTGACATAATCTGTACAATGTTCTTGAGAGTATGTTTATTACTCCTGAATCTGAACCTCGCAGAAGTCAGTGAGTAAATGGCTGATCTTTTATATTGTGGTATATTTTGTCTCTGCCTCTCTGTGAAAAACAAAGTTTGTACCCTCAGTCCCTTTGCTACTCTGAAGCCAAGCTTGCTTAGCCTGGTGAACTGCCTTCAGTTTCCTGAAGGTGCTTTTTCCACAGTCCAAGTGAGGGTGCAAATGGCTGCATAAGTTCAATTTGTGTATTCTGATTTCCAGGGCTGCTATGTAGCTTTAATACATACCACCTTGATTCTCTGTGTGTTCCTTGTGAATTTAAGAATGGCCTGAAATCATGTTCATATCTGAGCTGGTATGCAAGAGAAAAAGATACTTGTGCTTACTAACCCTGATTTGAAATAGTGTTATTTTTCTAAACTAAAACAAATGCTTCTGCCGAGGGGAAGAAAAAAAGTTTTAATTCATCAAAAGGATGATTCAAAAATAAATTTTGGAAACTTTTGGATGGTACTGGTTCATTTCCTGTAATAATCTCAGTGGAATTTTTTCTGCAAGGCTAATATGGATTTAATCTCATGTTATTATTTCTTAAATGTTCAATTTTTATCATTCATTCTTCAGTAGCATTTTTTTGTTGTTCAGAAAAGCTGAAGTAGTTTTAATAAGATTTACTGACATTTAGATAGCCACTGTCTCTGCTGTTTTTAAATTTTTTTAAAAAATCTTGACTTTTGACTATTTTGGCTTTTTAAATTATGGCATAGTTACCAAGTAAACTGAAAGACGTATTCATAGAACAAGCCGATAGACAGTAAGAATTTGCAATAAGCACTTGAATGAAACTACACATTGCAAATATTGCATGCTATTTACAAAAACAAAGAGAACATTTTTTCAAACTCCAAAACTTACATGTACTTCTAGGCTATAAGAGTTGATAGTTGTATTTATGATTTTACAGATTGTTACTTTTTTAAAAAAAAGTGAAAGAGGGACTGTGAGAATCAATTTTCTTTTTTTTTTCTTTTTTTTAAATAGAGGACAGTGAAAGAGAGTGAGAGAGAGAGAGAGAATCAATTTTATTTAGTTTTTCATGTGGCTTTCATTGCTCCAGACACTCCATTGTGTACGTGGTACTAGGGTTTGAACTTGCGTCCTTGCGAATGCCAGCAAACGCCATAACCATTGAGCCACCGCTCCAGCCCAATTTCTTTTAGTTTTTCATGTGGCTTTCATTGCTCCAACACTTTGTTGCGTACGTGGTGCTGGGGTACAAATCCATGTTCTTGCGAATGTGAGGCAAGCACCATAACCACCGAGCCACCACTCCAGCCCCAGAAGCAAAGTAGGAAAACATACTGAGAAAGGATTATATTTACAGAGGACTTATGAATGTGTCACATTTCTTAAAATGTTTTTGGCAGTAGTAGGAACTGAACCCAGTCCTATTTATTTACTTACTTATTTATTTATTTCTGAGGCAGGGTCCGATTATGTTGCCCAGGCTGACCTTGAACTGGTGATCCTCCTGATTTAAACATAAGTTTTAATGCACACTTAAGTAATATTAAAAGAAAATTTAAAAATGATACAATTCCAATGTTGTGCATGTTGAGAATGACAAAAATAAAACCATTCTGGTGGTATTGACAAGTATTTTTTTTTTTTTATTAAATGGATATAGAGTTACACATGAGGGGGAAACATTATCAAACATTCAAGAACCAATGTACATATACTTAGTTATCCAGGGCTAATGCCAAATCATGGATGCCCAGCTTGGGTTCCCCATTTTGCTTTTTCACCCAGAAGAACCCCTGAATTAAATGGATATCTCGTGGAAGATAGAGGTCTCCTTCTGAGATGATTCCCCCCTATTCCCACCCTCCAGTCTCCTAGATGTTCTTCCTACACCCTCTCCCCGCTACCCTCCAAGTATCCTAAGTCAGTCATTTCCTTATTGTGTTAAGAATCATACAATTTGCAGATATTATTAGCTTAGCCATCTAACATACTGCTTCCCAGTGTATTCTAGCTTCCACCGATGAGAGAAACCATTCAGCCCTTGAGTTTCTGAGATTGGGATACTTCACTTAGCATAATTCTTTCCATCTCCATCCATTTGATACCAAACACCATAATATCGTCTTCTCTAATGGCCGAGTAATATTCCTTTGTATATATGTACCACAGTTTTTGAATCCACTCGTCCAGTGAGGGGCATCTGGGTTGGTTCCATAGTCTAGCTATAGTAAATTGAGCTGCTATAAACATTGATTAAGCCACATCACTATAATAAGCTGATTCTAGCTCTTTTGGGAGAATATCCAGGAGTGGGATAGCTGGGTCGTAAGGTGGTTCCATCCTTAATTTTTTGAGGATTCTCCACACTGCTTTCCATAGTGGCTGAACCAGTTTGCAGTCCCACCAGCAGTGTAACAGTGTTCCTCTTTTCCCACAGCCCCTCCAGCATCTGTTGTTCGAATTTTTCATTTTTGCCACTCTAAGAGGAGTGAGGTGGTATCTCATTGAAGTTTTGATTTGCATTTCCCTTACAGATAATGATGTAGAGCATTTTCTCATATATTTATGGGCTTTCTGGACTTCTTCTGGTGAGAAGTTTCTTTTAAGAACCATAGCCTATTTATTGACTGGATTATTTGTGAGTTTGGTGTTTAGTTTCTTTAGTTCCTTATATATTCTGGATATTAGCCCTCTGTCCAAGGTGTAGCAGGCAAAGGTTTTCTCTCATTCTGTAGGTTCTCTCTTGTTGCTCTTGATTAGATCTGTAGCTGTGCAAAAACTTTTTAGTTTAATTGCATCCCATTCATTTATTCTTCATTTTACAGCTTGAGCCATGGGAGTTTTGTTAAGGAAGTAGCTGCCAACACCTATGTCCTGTAGTGTTGACCCTACTTCTTTTTCCAGTAAGTTTAAAGTTGTTGGCTTAATATCCAGGTCTTTGACCCATGTTGATTTGATTTTTATGCGGGGCGAAAGATAAGGATCCAGCTTCAGTTGTCTACATATGGCTGTCCAGTTTGTCCAACACCATTTGACAAGTACTTTTGATTTAATATATGCTTTTGTGAATTCAGTTACATTTCTGTAGGGAGTCTATAATTATTAAGATGCTAATTATGTGTGATTAAAGACTACTTACAAGATAGGTTATGTAATTTGCAACTTAAATTAGACTTGAGGTATAAAGTGGAATACTTTTCTCCCGGTAGTGAGAACAGACCGCTATATTAACACTGCTTTAGGCTTTAAAACCAAGTTGCCAATTCAATAAGTGTGAGATATTTTTCCATTCTTAAATAAGGGCTTCTTTACAAAGTGAATCGCTATCATTGTGAAATTTATATACATATTGTTCCAAATATGCATGTTTCCCAACAACTGAATAAAAATCAGTTTTTAAAACATTAAATAAATAAAAACCCAAAGAAATCTCAACTTCCAATTAGATCTGTAGCCCTGATCTAGGAAAGAATGGTTAAGATAAAAGTTTGAAGAAATCATAGGTTGTTGTCAGCCTCCTGGGGAAAACTCTGGCCTCTGCAGTTTATAATTATCTAGGAAATCTGAAAAGTCAATCTTCAGATTATTACTTTTATCAAATTAATTTGGAATTAACAGTCTGGTGGTCTTACCTTCTGATAGACCCATTATCACACAGCTGCAGAGTGGTATTAGCTCTTCCACTGTACTAGAATTCTATATATATTTTTTTTTAAAGAAAGAGGGAACAGTGAGAGGGAGAGAAAGAGAGAAGCAATTTTTACTTAGTTTTTCATGTGACTTTCATTCCTCTGACACTTTGTTATGTACGTGGTGCTAGGGCTTGAACTCATGTACTCGTGCATGTGAGGCAAGCGCCATAACTGCCAAGCCACTGCTCCAGCCCCTAGAATTCTATTTTTAACTTCTCTGTTAGACCAAGGAAAAAATCAAAGAATATAAAATATTCCCAAAAAATAAGGTATACTGGGCACTAATTTGCTTTTCATACTGGTCTCTTTGAGCCCTTTTCCAACTTTCCACATCCCATATCCCTGTCCTCCAGAAACTACTACTTCAGACTTTCTGATCACCCCACAGGCCTAAGAGTCTCCACAGACAACCTCCCTACCTTCTGTCCCTCCCTTAACCCAGAATGCCCTTCGTCCTCTCCTCTGGCTAGCACATTCTTATTCATCTTTCAAAACAGACTCCAAACCAGACTTTTGGATGCCTTCCCTGGGGTTCTTGCTCTCTTCTGGGTTCCCACAGCACTTTTTAAAAGCACTTTATAGACAGAATTTACCAGAATAGCCTAGAGAAAGGCCATACAGTACAAATGGTTAAGAGGATGGGCTTTGGCTCAAACTTTGCTGTGCAACTGTCTGCATTTCTAACTTAATCAAGTCCACCAAAGGTCAGGTCCTCTCAACAAACCAGCTTTGGCTTCCCTGATCAACTTTTTTGTTTGTTTTCTATTTCATTAAACTCTGCTTTTATCTTCATCCTGTTTTTAGCTTACTTATGCTTTTTATCTTGCAACCTACAAACAAAATACATTTAAGGTTACAAATCTTTCTGAGTACCACTTTTTGCTGTACCCCACATGTTCTGAATTACAGGAATCTGAATTTTTTTGTTTTTTGTTATTTTTTAGGAGAGAGGGAGAGAAGAGGGAGAGAAAGAATCAATTAAGGGGCTGGAGTGGTGGCTTGGCAGTTGCCTTGCATGCGTGAGTATGCAGATTCAAATCCCAATACCACATACACAGCAAAGTGTCAGAGAAATGAAGGTCATGTGAAAAACTAAATAAAAATTGCTTCTCTCTTTGTCTCTCACTGTCCCTCTCTCTCTTAAAAAAAAAAAAAAAGAATCAATTTCATTTATTTTTTTCATCTGGCCTTTGTTTCTCTGACACTTAGCTGCATGTATGTGGTACTGGGGTTTGAACCTGGGTCCTTGCACATGTGAGGCAAGTGCTCTAACCACTGAGCAACCGCTCCAAGCCCCCCTACTCTCTATAGATGCTTATAATTCATTTCTAAGCAGTTTGTAATTTCTAAATTGAATTTATCTTTGAAGCAAGAATTATTTAAAGATAATATAAAAACATATCTCTACTACATTAAAATATCCGTTATGCTTCTAAGTAGAATAATGTATCTTTGGCTACTGTCTTACTCTTAATTTCTAATTTTATTGAATTACAACCAGTAAATGTAGCCTATACAATTTATGCTGAGTGGTATTTCTTTTTGAGTATTTCAAAAGAATATTAATATTCCACATATGCTATTAAAGTTTAACGTTTATTTGAAAGGTCTTTCTATTTTCTGTTTCATCAACCTTGTTAAATGTGCTAGTTTTTGGTTTTGTCTTAACTGAAATGTCAATCTCCCTATCTCTTCTCTCTTCCTTTTCTGCTGGGATTGAACCGAGGGCCGCATGAACACATGTGCTCTACACTGAGCTACATCCCAGCCTGAAGAGTCAACTTACGAGAGAAGAATATTTAGTCTTCAACTATGCTTGCAGTTGTTTCATTGTTCCCTGTGTTTCTATCAGTTGTGGATAAATACATGCTCCTTGAATAGGGGTACATGACTTAAACCTTCTGGATCAAGTGTATCTTTCAGCAATACAATATATATTTCCTCCCCATGTGATATTCTTTTGAATTCTATTTCACTTTTAGACATATTTTCCTAGAGTATCTTTTTCTTTTCAACTACTTTAAATGTTTCAGTGATGTTTTATTTTAGTTATTTTTCATAAACAGCATTTATTTGGATTTTGACTACTAATTTTATCTGAGTTTCTGCTTTAACAGGCGATTTTTAATACCCTCATGTTTACTGTGATTACTAATGCATTTACATTTAGACCACTGCCCTGCGTGCCACTCAGCTCCAGTCACAACGAACTTCTTCCTTCCTTACACAATCCAACTAGGCCCCGCCTTCTGTCGTGGTATTGCTCTCTGCCTGTGGCTGGCTGCCCCTGTCTGCTCCTTCGGTAGCAGAATGCCCTGTCTTTCCCCGAAGCCTTCTCTTTACTATGCTTTTTAAAACAGCCATGAGGACCTGAACTGATGCACATACTGCATTACGCAGCGTCTACTTCCCTTGCTAAAAACTCCACGAGCACCCTGACCTCGTCTGTCTTGTTCACAGCTGTTGGCATGTGAGTCTTACACTAAAAGACAGGGTGGTTTCGGAATATTCATGTGCCAAATTGGATTTAAGAATACAGCTTTTTATGGCATTAAGAATGGCAAAACAAAGAGGTCTGAATTCTCATAAAAGTGGTAATTCTTTTCCAAAAAATCAGTCTGTTTAAAGAATACAAAATATCAATTTTAGAGGATATTTCATTTTCAAGACCTACTTTCACTTTAATCACTACATATCTTGAATATTAAAGGGAATCTTTTTTTTTTCAACTTGTCAAAATGAAGTTCCTTAACTTCAATTGTAAAAATGGGACAAGTATTGAGTTTCACATGAAAATATGAAGGTTTTTGTCATATGGAGTCCTGCTGCTCCCTATTATTTCCTATTTGCCATTTTGGGCAAAAAGTTTATTTCAAAATAGCAGCTGTCTTCACAAGCAGAAGAGAAAGGCTCCTTTTCATAATTAAATACTGCTTGCCTGGAATCAGAAGGTCTCTCTGATATAAAATGTTAGCCTGTCAGACTACATGGTCTTTAAGCATAGGGCAAGTATCAGAACTTGGTTCACTCAATGGACTGACTCTTTCTATGCCAGAAGTGAGTTATAGATGTACGTAATCCACATTCCATGTACGTTTTTGATGCCTCTGCTAGTAGTACAGGGCACTCAAAAGGGGAGTAAGAAAGAAATTTAAAAACCATGGAAAGTTAATAAAATATGAACATATCCTTCTTTTTAAATTTCTATAGGCCTTAATAGGAAAGAAGCATCTTGTATGAAGATAGCACTACTCTCTAAATTCCTTCCAGATTAGACTTTCATGGGTTAGAGTTGCCAAGAGGGCGACTAGGTGCTGTCCCCAGAGATTCTGGTTCAGTGTGTCTGGGCAGGGCCTGAGAAAATGTGCTTCTCATGCATCTTCAAGTGATGCTGGTGCTGCTGGTCTGGGGGCACTTTGCGGGTATCTTAGACTACCATGCAAATGCTTGCTTTGGGACAAAGGTTAGAGCTGCATATCGAGGATATCAAGGCATCAGAGTTTTCATGTCACCTTTGGTTCTTTCTGATGCAGTAGTTCATGAATAACCCACTTTGATTTTTATTGTTTAGTTGAAATGCTCTTAAAAGAAAATTCAAAAATGAATGAATTCTCTTGAAATTCTGAAGGTAATAGCACAGCAAATCTTTATATATTAAATGGGTTGGCTTAGGCACATATAAATCCAAATAATTTAGAACAAGAGTCTCAATATCAAATGCCTCAAAGTGTCAGGTCGACAGTTAATGCAAATGAGTAAAGTGGGCCCGACACTGTGGAGAACTGGAGAGGCCATACCTGAATAGGGGATCTGCAACTGAGCTCCAGACAACCATCACCCCATAATGTAGGTCTATTATAACCAAATCTTCCAAGTTTTTAAGATAGGGAAAAATTCAACAGTTTATGTAAAATTTTTCTCTCCAGTTTTATTTTATTTTTTAAAGAGAGAAGGACAGTGAGAGAGAGAGAGAGAAAGAGAGAATCAAAGCAATGTGAGTTTTTCACATGGCTTCCAGTTTTAAACATAAGTAACTATCTAAATGTTTTTGTGTATAGAACACACAAAAAGGTTTGTGGTCTGGATGCTGGCAGTTCATGGCCTCTGCTCACAAGCTCATTCCTTGTAGTCTCCTACTTCCAAAATAAAAAACATGCTTTAAAAATATACAAAAGTTCCTTTATATAAATAGTTTGTCCATCATAACAAGTTCTCTGCCAATGATCTTAGTATGGGCAAACTGTGGCAAAGAGAAATGGATTCTTCATGCACTGGAATTACTGAATAAGACAATGATTTGCACTGAAGTGGTATTTCTGAAGCGCTAACTTCTATAACATTTTTAAAAGACAGAAAGAAAACTAGACCTAGGCGTAAGGAGTTGAGGAATCTTAAGAATTCTAGCATAATGATGATGTGTGATCTGGTATTTAAATGCCTTTGCCTACAGATTCAATTTTATTAATTTTTAAAAATTTTTTTCTGTTTCTCTGACACTTAGTTGTATAAGTGGTGCTGGGGTTTGAACCGGTCTTCACACACGCCAGGTTAGCATTGTAACCATGACCCACAGTCCCAGCCCCTGCCTAGAGATTCAGTCAACTGAGAAAATCAGGCCTTACAAAGAGTTGAAAACAACTACACAGGCAACATGGACTAGCAAGCACGATTAACAATAGCAACCTGCAGCATTGTATAGAAAGATTCTAAAGCCGTATCCTGTTCAGTGAAAATGATGAATGCCAAAGACCCAGAAGACACCAGTGGCAGAGGATATGCCCCACCTTTGGCTTCTTTTGTGTAGTAAATAAAAACACTGTACCTATCTTCAGAAAATCTATATAGTCCAATAATCTTTTTTTTAAGAGATAAGGACAGAGAGAGAGAGAGAATCAATTTTACTCAGTTTTTTCACGTGGTTTTTGTTGCTCAGACAGTTTGTTGTGTTCATGGTGACGGGGTTTGAACCCGCATATTCATGCATGCCAGTCAAGTGCTGTAACTGCTGAGCCACCACTCCAGCCCCTCCAATAATCTACTAACACAGCAACTAGAATAATACTTATAAAACAAAAATATGCCCTACTGTCAGGTATATCTAAAAAGAGCAGGAGGCTAGAGGAAGGGTGGGGAGGGGATACAGGGAACTGAGTTAGTTAAAACAAGGTACACTCCAAGCTTTTATAATTATGCCAACGCACATTCTGTTTTCATGTATATTTAAAAAAACACGGGGTGGGAGGAAGGGAAGGGGAGAGGAAGGGATAGCCTGGAGACTGAATTAGAACAAGTTAAACTCCATGCTCTTATAATTAAGTCACTGTATAATCTTATGTCATGTACACCTAAAATAAACCCAATAAAAAAAGGCAACCATGTGAAATCTATGAAAACTGTCTGAAATGATTAAATATTTAACTATAATGAGTAATTATTTGAATTAAAAAAATAGGACCAAACCACCTCTTGCCAATGGTTTTCCATTCTACTCCAAATAGACGCTGAAGTCCCTGTTATTACACACAAGCCCTGTACTCTCTGGCTCCCCCTTACACCGTGGTCTTGTTTCCTGCTGCACCTGATGCCATTCCAGACATACCCTCCTTTACTGTTCTATAAACACATCAAGCAAGTTCCTGCTCAGGATCTTTGCATTTGTATTTCACTGCCTAAAAAACTCTACTGGATGTTCACATAGTTCACTTCCTCATCCTCTTGCCAACAAGGACTTCACTCCATTTTAAAAAGTTACTCACCACACACACACACCCCTTCTTTCTCCTCTAACCTCCCTTCTGCTTTGCATTTTCCACAATACACACCACACCATCTGATGCATTAAATGTTTTACTTATTTTCCCTTTTCATTCTAGAATAAAATCTCCACGAAGGATGGGTTTTTGACTGTTCTGTTTACCTCTGTTTCCACAAAGCAGCACTGAACACACAATGACATTAAAAAAATAATGATTGGGGCTGGAGGGGTGGCTCAGCGGTTTCGGCGCTTGCCCGGCAAGCACGAGGACCCGGGTTCAAACCCCAGCACCACGTGCAAAACTAAGTGTTGGAGCTATGAAGGCCATTGAAAAACTAAATAAAGCTGTTTCTCTCTTTCTCTGTCTCTCTCACTGTCCCTCTCTCTTTGAAAAAAAAAAAAAAACAAAAGAAACAATGATTAAGACAGGCACACGCCTGTAATCCTAGCAACTCAGAAGGCTGAGGCACGACAACACAAGTTTAAGGCCAGCCTTGGCAACTTAGCAAGACCCTGTCTTAAAATAAAAAATCAAAAGGTCTGGGGATAAAGTTCAGCAGTAGAGCACCCCTGGGTTCAATCTCCAATATAAAAAAATTATTTTACTTGACTAAATAGATGAATGAACAAATAGAAGCAAATGTGGATGCCAGGTTCTACTCAGTTAAATAGACTTGGGTGATATTTTGGTCCTCAAAAGATCTCTACCCTTAAATTATATGAACTACAACATTTTACAAAAGCACTAATTAAGTTACAGAAGAATGACACCATTTCCTCAAGGCCAGTCTGTAGGGTAGTGGAAAGCCAGGACTAGTAAGGCCTCCTAGAGTTCAAATCCAATGCCTAAGCTCTTTTATAAACAACAAGAAATAAATGAGATCTGAATACTAAACTTCAGAACTAAGAATACAAAAATAAAAAATTTCTACACAGAAAAATCTTTCTAGAAATGTGGACTCCTTGGGTTACTTTTTCCCCCAACATTTTATTGCCTCTAACTCATTAAGCCCTGTGAATATTATGGTCTGTGGCTGAAGCCACTGCTTTTCAAAGCAGTGAAAGGGAAACCACATACAGTTTTTCACAAGAAACTTTGGAACAGTTTAATATTCAGTCTCTGGGGGCTGGGGCGGTGGCTCAGCGGGTTTTGGCGCTTGCCTGGCAAGCACGAGGACCCGGGTTCAAACCCCAGCACCACGTACACAACTAAGTGTTGGAGCAACAAAGGCCACGTGAAAAACTAAATAAAATTGTTTCTCTCTTTCTCTGTCTCTCTCACTGTCCCTCTCTCTTAAAAAAAAAAAAAAAATATATATATATATATATTATATATATATATTTTTTTTTTTCAGTCTCTGGAAGATTCAGAATAGTCCTCACAGTCTAAAATTAGGAGAATGATTAGCAAAACAACAAAGTCACTACAAAAGTGTCAACTGCCTTCCAATCTAATTCTTAAATATAAAATTGTAACTACAAGCAAAATACCAAAAACAGTCACATTTTCATTTGACAACTAAGTATTTCTTTTACCACTCACAATTTCAAAGTGGACAAAAAGAAAAATGACAAATGACTAAAGAATTTTTAAAGAAAAAAAGATGCCAATAACCAGGGAAGCAGAATTACTCAAATGTCAGTAAAAAAACATCTCAAATTCATGAGGCCCTCAGCCCCCAAGCTGCTGACAAGGGCAAGTACAGGTCAAACGGCGCAAGGCAGGCATTTCAGGGAAATGAAAAAACTGGATGTGTGGTATTTTGGATCATTTCCCCCAGAAGACAGAACCCTTTAATTCCAACAACACTCACAAACTCATAGTCTCCATCCTGTGGTACTTTCCAATCTGAAGAATTTTTCAGTGGGCCAGGTATGCTCTTGCCAAAGCTGTTGATCTGGTTTTCCTTTTCTTTTTGTTCAAAGTATTCAAGAAAAGATGGTTTTGCTGGCTGCATGGTCTCATCCCTTCCTAAAAACCAAGAAAAGTAAATGGTGAAATGGGCACACTTATTTTAGATAAGTTTAGTAAATAGATCTCCAGATGGGCTATGTCTCTGGATCAATGAGTATTTGGTAAATACTCTTTTAAGAATCTAATGAAACTGTAAATAATGCACAGATCTCACTCAAAATATTTCTCGTAGAATTTAAGAGAATTCAAAATGCCCCTAACACACACACACACACACACACACAGTCACACAGTCACACACTACACAGGGTTCCTTTTCCCAGATAGAAAATTCTGGGTCCTCCAAATAATCCTTTAGGGGTCTCCCACAGCAAACAGTTCCTGTAACATTCACACTGGAAAACATTTTAGAAGCAAGTAAATATGTTTATTTAGTATCTACCATATACAACATTTTCTACAGGCATTGCAATAAGTAGCGGCAATGATATATTAGGGTAACTTTCCTTGATAAACTTATGATCTAACTAGAAAGAGAAAAATATGCATGAAAAATAAAATATAAGTAAATCACAACCCATCTAACTTAAATATTATGTAACTTTTAAAGTGTTATCTACAAATACTTCATAAGAAAGTTATGAGGAAAAAACAGTATATAATATTATATATGCGGTATGATCTCAACTTTGTAAAATCGTATCAGTACGGGAAAAAAGAATGGAAGAATACATACCAAAATGTTAACAGTGCTTATTTTCAGTAATAGGACTATAGCAAATTCTTATTAGCTGTAATTTATTTAATACCTCTTTTAAACTTTTTTTTTTAAAAGACAGTATTGGATATATATTAAATGAACAGAACTGATTATAAGAGTCACATGTGCCCCCTAACATCTTGCAGGTTGGGTGGTCAGGAGGACTGGTAAAGAGGCTGAGTCTCAACCATGCCAGGGAATAGAATCAGCCATTCGTAGCAGCAGTTACCATAGAAGAACAGTCACTAGTAACTATTAACAATGGCAGAAACAGTAATTTTTACCTGGCATGATTTCAAGCTCTTGCTAGACGAATGTACCTAGTTCACATGTTGAAGTATCCTTGTGCCTGTGGTCATATTGCTAATATGGGGAAATGAAGTTTTTCTCAGTGTTTTCCATGAACATTTGGTTAATATGGTCCTTTCCCTAAGTAATCAGGAAAAAGGACCAGAAGGTTCAGAGCCTTAAAAAGTGAATGGAAAGGTGTTTAGAAGATAAAGAACACCTTTAGCATCCATGTTCTATGTGATCTTACTATGATCCTCACCTAGTGCAATTTCAAGCCAGCACCCTGACTGCCCCTCAGATGTTTGTCATCTTCTTATGATCACTGCCGAGGTCAACAGCAGCCAATCCCAGATTTACCCACTTCCAGATGCTGCCAATAGCTTATCAGACCGTTACCTCTTGACTCATGGGAGATTAAATACAGTATCTACTAGAAGCACTCAATGAATACGTGGCTGTTTGTTCTGTGTTCTAGGCATAACTTCAGGTGCTTTGTGACATGAGGTGCTTTTTCATGTCTACTCTGTTCAGTTTTTAAGTTAAATTTCAGGTATTTCATAAGTCAGCAGGAGCTACAATAAAATTTTTAAAATGCTGGTGCTTTAGAAGTCTAGAGCAGTAGTTCAGCAGTTGGAGCGCTTGCCTGGCATGCAAAAGGACCGGGGTTTGAACCCCAGCACCACATATATAACTAAGTGTTGGAGAAACAGAGGTCAGATGAAAAAATAAAGCTGATTCTCTCTTTCATCTCTCACTCTTTTATTTTTTTAACTTTTTTTTTTTTTTTAAAGAGAGAAGGACAGTGAGAGAGAGAGAGAGAATCAATTTTTATTGAGTTTTTCACATGGCTTTCATTGCTCTGACACTTAGTTGTGTACGTGGGTGCTGGGGTTTGAACCCATGTAATTGTGCATGCTGGGCAAGTGCCCTTAACAGCTGCCAAGCCACAGCTCCAGCCCCTCCTTCTCTGTTTAAAAAGAGAAAAAAAAATGGTGGCGCTTTGGATTTGCGAATGAGTCCGGAGCTATGCTCTTTTGCTCAGTCCCTTCCTCAGAGGCTACTCTGCAGCAATCCAACACACAATCCTACATATAAATAAGGAGTGTTCAAAGAACCTCTGAGAGCCCAGTGACCTCAATATTACTGCTAAGCTAACATGTTCATAAATGATATACTTTTATACAAAATATCATGATCAGATACACTGAGCAGCTGAACAGAATAAGAAAAAAGACAAGAAGTACAAATAGCTACCCAACAAATTGATAGCTATTTGGAAAAAGATTACATTGGATTTATATCTCATACCATAAGCCAGAAAAACTCCAAAGGGATAATAGATCTAAATGTAAAAATGGAAACCACAAATTCCAGAAGAAAACATGCGTGAATGCATTTAAAACCTATGTGTGGGAAAAGACAATGACAAAAATCCAGATCAATTAAAAAATTCTATTTTGCCTAAGAAAAGTACCACACATTTTAAAAAATTAATAAATACAAATATCCTATAAGTCAAACTAAAAGACAAACAATAAACAGAAAGAAAATATTTGCAATACCATAAAAATTTCAAATAATTTTTAAAGAAAATTTTACGAATTCTTTATGTATTACAGAAATAATTAAAATAAGTGACCAATATGTACAGGTTTTTTTTCTGGGGGGGTGCACCAGGGATTGAACCCAGAGGCACTTAACCACTGAGTGACATCCACAGCCCTTTTTATTTTGTACTTCGAGATAGAGTCTTGCTAAGTTGCTTGGAGCCTCACTAAATTGCAGAAGCTGGTCTCAAACTTGGAATAAGAATTTTTTAAAATCAAGGAAAAGATGACCAAAAAAGGTGGGAAAATGGACTAACAACTTGAAAAAATAGTACACAATGAAGACATCCAATTGGTCTTTACACATGAAAAAATAAATACTTAGGTTCACTCACAGGAAGAGCAACGCAAAGTAAAACATACATTTCAGACAGACAAAAATTCGAAGGCTGGGCAAAACACTCTATTGGTAGGGCTAAGGGGACAAAGGCACACTTGAGTGTTGTAGAATTGGAATGCACAACGGTACCATCCCTATGAAGGGGACAGTATCAAACCCTGAAACAGGGAGAGGCGCAAAGAGCCCTGTGGTGGGGCACTTAAATAGGAGGTCTTAAAATGAACTCATTATTTAAAAAGAAAAAGGAAAAAAGAAAAATATATATATATTCTCAGCTTTTTTCATTAAGAAGCCTTGGAGCAGTGATACCCCAGCACTGATAAGCTCACTGAGCACTCGGATCTAGATTCCCAGTACCATTCTCTGCTAAAAGGAACTAGGGCTTCATGAGAGAAACAATTCCGGGTTTGGAGAGTAGAGCCAAAACATCTTTTTGTGCCAAAAAAGCAAGTATATACTCAGAAACTGAGGGGCACATATAAAAATGATACAAGAGACCTCCTCCACCCCATAAATTCAGGAACACATTGTGAATCAAAAAGAATGTACGAGGGCTGGAGTAGTGGCTCAGCAGTTACGGCACTTGCCTTTCATGTGCAAGTACGAGAGTTCAAACCCTAGCACCACGTACACAGCGAAGTCTCAAGCAATGAAGGCCACGTGAAAAACTAAATAAACTAAATAAAATTGTTTCTCTCTTTCTATCTCTCTCTCTCTTACTGTCCCTCTCTCTTTAAAAAATAAAAAAAAAAACAATGACCGGAGTGGTTGCTCAGTGGTTAGAGCACTTGCCCAAGGACTCAGATTCGAACCCTAGCACCATATACACAGGTAAGTGTCAGAGAAACAAAGGCCAAATGAAAATGAAAAAAAAAAAAAACACACACACACACACACACAAAGCTGATTCTCTCTTTTAAAAAAAAAAAAAAAGGAATAAAAAGAACCCATGAGCTCAGGGTGATAATCCAAGAAAAGAGGTGGTTTTGGAGAGAAGAAAAAATTACCATTTAGGTGCTCAGTGGTAGAGTATTTGTTAGAAAAATCACCATTTGACAAGAATAGTATGGTAACAAAAAAGAATATCCTTGTTTTTTTTGTTTGCTTGTTTGAACTGGGAATTGAACCCAGGAGGACTCAACCACTAAGCTACATCCCCAGTCCTTTTTATTTTTTTTAATTTCAAGACAGGGTCTCACTAAATTGCTAAAACTGGCCCTAAACTTGTGATCCTCCTGTCTCAGCCTCCTAGGTTGTGGGGATTACAGGCATGTGCCACCACACCTGGCTTTTTATTGTATTTCTGAGACAGGGTCTCACTATGTAGCCCAGGCTGGCCTTGAATTTGTGATCCTCTTGGCTCAGCCTCCTAGGAGCTGGGATTACAGGTGTGAGCCACCATGATTGTCTAAAACAATATATTCTTTCTCAGGAAATACACACTTAAATTTTGAGAATAAGGAGCTGGAGCCACAGCTCAGTGGTTGGAGCACTTGCCTGGCAAGTGTAAGGACCCCAGTTCCAACCCCAGTACCATATACACACCTAAGCATCAGAGAAACAAAGGCCAGATGAAAAAATAAATAAAATTGATTCTAAAAAATTTTTGTTTTATTTTTAGAATAAGCTGCATATATCATGCACTACCCTTTCCTGATTACTTCTTTCATTTTGTATCTAGTTATCTATCATTATCTATGCACAGAGAAATGAGTAAAGCAAGTTCAACAGAAATGGGAACTTCTAGACAGAAATAGTAGGCAACTTAAAATTTTTTTCTCCCAGGGAATTACTACAAAAGCCATCATTATTTTTTTAAAGCATTATATCTAGCAATAAAACAGTATACTTCTACAGTGCTTCATTATTCCTATTCCTTTCAGTTGCAAGATGGGTGGACTTTAGAAATTAAATCTTTTTTTTTAGAAAGAGAGATACAGAGACACAGAGAATCAATTTTTATTGAGTTTTTCACATGGCTTTCATTGCTCCGATACTTAGTTGTATACATGGGTGCTGGGGTTTGAACCCGTGTACTTGTGCATGCCAAGCAAGCACTGTAACTGCCGAGCTACTGTAACTGCCGAGCCACCACTCCAGCCCCGAAATTACACCTTTAAACCAGGGATGAAATACTAAAGGCAACATTTCTGTGGTCTAATTCTAAAGCATACCATAAAAAAATCAAAGAAATACCTGTTAAGCTGGAGTTTAATCATGTGTCTAATAGCTTTCGCTGTGTAGATGAAAACGTGAGAACACAAGCTTTCCTCATATTTGAGTTCTTTTATGGATGACAATAGCCCTTCCTAGCCCCCCTGAAAATCTCTTAACATTCTGGATGTCAAAACACCAACTGCTCTTTGTCTCTTCTAACAACCACGAGTTACATATAAGAAATCCTATCTAAAACTGTTTTCGCCTTTTGATATCAATGCCAGGTACCTGACTTTATCTATATCAGAGTTCAAAGTTCCAAAAAACTAGCAAACTCTATAATTAGAAGTTCTTTATTTAATCACATATTCAAACATAAGCTGGGAGTAAAATTCATATATTTCTTAGAAATTTAATTATAGTGAGCTAGAGCAGTGGCTCAGCAGCTGGAGCACTTGCCTGGCACAGCTGGGACCCAAGTTTGAACCCTAGCATCATATACACAACTAAGTGTCAGAGGAAAAAAAACAGATGAATAAAAAAAATTCTCTCTTAAAAAAAAAGAAATTTAATTACAGTGAAATTAATTTAAAGATTACATAAATCAGGGGCTAGAACGGTGGCTTGGTGGTTACGGTGCTTGCCTGGCATGCGCAAATATTCGAGTTCAAACCCCAGCACTGCATACACAAGGAAGTGTCCGAGAAATGAAAGTCACATGAAAAACTAAATAAAAATTGCTTCTTTCTTTCTCTCACTGTCCCCTCTTTCTTTAGAAAGAAAGAAAGAAAGAAAGAAAGAAAGAAAGAAAGAAAGAAAGAAAGATTCCATATATCAGATTGCCAAAAAACTAAGTTGATTTTGGAAATAGCACAATAGAAAAGTCCCTATCCTGGGATTTTATATTATATGTATTTTACCACAATGAATAAAAAAACAACAACAACAACAACATACTGTAGGGTTTAAAAATTTAGATTCTTGTCCTGACTATGCTCTTAGAAAAATCCCAGGTTCCCAATCCGTAGACAACAATGGACCAGATTATTTCCAATATCCCCTGTAGCTCTGAAAATTCCATGACTCTATGCCTGGCAGTAGTGTATAAAAACATCTTTATGTCCCAGTTATTAATACATATTCAAAACAAGTTATCATCTTCAAAGAGATTATGACACCTGATAGCCTCTCATCTAAAATATGCCACAAAGACTGGAGCGATGGCTCAGCAGTTACGGTGCTTGACTGGCATGTACAAGGACCGGGGTTCGAACCCCCGCACCACAACGAAGTGTCAGCGCAATGTAAACCAGATGAAAAACTAAATAAAATTGAGTCTTTCTCTCTCTTACACTGTCCCTCTCTTTTTTTTTTTTTAAGAAAGGAGGATAGTGAGAGAGAGAGAGAGAGAGAATGAATCAATTTTTTATTTAGTTTTCAACATGACCTTCATTACTCCAACACTTAGTTTTGTATGTGGATGCTGGGGTTTGAACCCGGGTACTTATGAACGCTGGTCAAGAACCTAACCGCCAAGCCACCGCTCCAACCTCTGTCCCTCTCTCTTTAAAATAAATAAATAAATAAATAAAATATGCCACAAACTAGGACAGGCACAAAGCAAATACACTGAGTTACATTTCCAGCCCCAGTTCGGTTTTTTTTTTTTTTTTAACAGAGACTTGACAAAAATTTCCTTGGTCCAGAATGCAGTCAAGAGATCATCTTAGAGATGCAGGTGATAAAAATATTTTATGCAACTACAACTAAAGCTCAAGAAATGAGTGAACTGGCAAGAAACTGAAGATAAAAACAGGCAAACCCTTTACTTAGTGATTAAGGAAATTAGCTGTCGGCACTGCATGATTCCTTCCTTACATGTGAGAATGCCTCACTGACGGCCACGCTTACACGGAGGACAGAGCATTGCTACTATGACCAACACTACCTTCATAACACTGTGATTAAACGACACACCTGTTCTCAGTCTGATTTCATGGGCTGATAATGTCAGTGAACAGATATGCATTCCTATTGCAATTAATACCTGACTATAATTTCCTCCTAGTATTCTCATCCCTGAGTCAGGCCCTCCTACAGTAACTGGCCCTTGACCATCTAACTTCCTTTGGGTATTGACACAATAGCAAATGCATAATAAGCAGAGATTTAAAATTCTTGTGTACTCTACTACAATGTAAATAAATTTCACTGAGCCTCCTAGATGGTAAAATACCACGTGTAGGGACCCTAATCATCAGATGTTTCAGCAGAGACCTTCATAAATCAGCCAAACCCAGCTGCACTGTACCAGCTGACCACAGGGCAGAGCTAAGGGAACCGACCTGAAGAAATGCCTAGCTGAGTGCAACTAATTACAAACATACAGAGTGCTTTGTTAAGCCGCAAAAGCTAAATCATAAGAGTCTGACTATCTCATCCTTCTCTTTCCACCCCTCTTCCTTCTCCCCTCTCTCTTCTCTTCCCTCCTTGCCACCTACGCATATTCTATCTGCAAAAAGGGACCTATCCTTTGGGAACTTGGGTTCAAAATCAGCTAATGTTTATTACACACTTTTTGAATTTCAGAATTTCTGCTAGGTGTTTTCACATGACGTTCTCAAACTTCCTGACTACAATAGAAAGTAGGGGGGGGGGGGGAAGAAGACTTGCACTTGTTAGGCACCTACCTAGCAAATACCAAAATATATCTCCCTTCATCCTCACAGAATCTTTTGAGGTATATGCTATTATTCCCATTTTATAGGTGAGAATTTTGCCAAGATTTCATAGCTAGTAACCAACAAGTATAGGATTTGAATGCCAACTATCAGGTCTTAAGTCTGGAGAGCTACATCTCATACTGTAAATTCCCTAAAACGAAAGTGAAGATTCCTGACATGTCAGCACTGGCATTAAGGAGAGTGAAGAAAGAGTGGGGAAAGGGATTTTCCCAGGAACCTTATCTTTGAGCTTTTGTTTTGGTGTCCTTTAAGCTGGATGACCAAGTGCTGAACAGAAGCCTATAGATGCTGAAAAGCTTAAGAGAATCATTCCAAGCTGATTAAAGGCTATATTGTCCCAGGGGCTTCAGCCGGCTCGTGGGCTTTTTGTTTTAACTTGAGTTATTTTTTAGATGTATCCCAGGAAATGAAAATGTTTGGTTGAATGACAATCCAAGAAACCCGAAGCCAATGGGAGAATGGACTGAGCAGGGCAAGAAACAAGCCATTTCTTACTCTGATTCTTTTGTCTGATGCAGGAAATACATGAGCTCCATAGTATGACTGGCCTATAATTCTTTGTAAGCCACATTTATAAAGTCAAATGGATAATCTCTCTAAGCCCACAGCCAAAGAAGTGAATTCGTTAGCACTCTATACCTTTTACTTATTTTTCTTTGAAAATCACTATGTAAAAGCAGAAGGACCAAACAATTCAAATGCCCAACAACTGATGATGAACAGATAAATAAAATGTGGTATATGCACAGAGCGGAATATTATAAAATATAAAAAACTGAAATACTGATACACACTTCAACATGAATTTACTTTGAAAACATTATGCAAAATAAAAGCCAGACACAAAAAGCGACAAAATTTCACAGTATCCTTTACATAAAGATGTCCAGAATACTCAAATTCATAGAGACAGAAAGCAGATTAATGGTTCCCTGGGGATGGGGAAGGATGGAAAGTAACTGCTAACAGTAGAGTTTCTTTTAAGGGTGTCTGGATTTCAACAGTGATGATGGTTCCAACACCTTGTTAATATACTAAAACCCTAATGAATTGTATACTTCAAAATGGTTAATTTTCCTACACATGAATTATAATCTCAATTAAAAATAACAACCTTGAAAATTTATATTGTGATGGTTGCAGAAGTCTGTGAATGTATCAAAACACTACTGAAAAATGAGTGAATTGTATGGTTTATGAATTATATATCAATAACTCAATTAAGACAAAAGGCATAAGGTCATTTTCCTCTACTATTTGCGTTTATTTCTGGACTTATGCTACACAATGCTAGACAGTCGTAAACTGTGAAGGAGCTTGACCAAAGGCTGAAGCCCATTTTTCTTTGGGTGTAACCATATTTTAGGCCTTTTCATTTCAAACTTTCTTACTTACTTACTTTTCAAACTGTCACTAAGTAAAACCACAATTTTCAAACTGTCACTAAGTAAAACCACCTATTTTTTCCTTAATTCCTGAAGTCAGTCTTTTTTTACCTAAATGGTAATTCTGTTCAAAGAAGAGAACTGGTTAGGAGCTCACATTTTCTTCTGTTTCATGCATAAATATTTGTTATTTAAAAAAAAATCCAGTAATCCTTCAATGTGTTACTCTGGCTTGGAACAATATGACACAATGTACATTTTACGATAAGATTTTTTGTTTTCTTAAAAATCTAACATTTGTTTTACGTGTGTGGTTGCTGGTTTTCTTTTGCTTATTGGGCACGTAAGCGCTTTACGTGTATGTACCATCTACTTACATAAGTAATTATCCAAATTGCTGCATGTGGCCATATTCTTTTGCATGTTCTCTGAAACCACTAAAAATTGCCAGAACCACATTTATAAGAGGCCCTGGGGCCCAGAATAACTTCCAGTTAAGCAGCTTGGGCGACCTGTCTCTGGATGAATTGACCTTTCTGGTGGTGGTGCTCTAGCTGTCCTACTGGTGGTGAGCTGCAATGTATCTCTTCAAGGAGATCTAGATCCACATTTCAAATGGACTACCAACAGAAAAAGGGGCAACATATCTATAAAGATATAAAAGGTTCATAAGTGAGAACGATCCATATCTTGGTTACTGGAAGAGTTTCCTTTTACAGTCTTCTGGAACTCCCCACTTTCCTGATCAAAGTGTCTTTGTGCACCCTCTTAAAAACAGAATCAAATTCAAACTCCTTACTTCGGCATTAGCAGTCTTTAAAAATTCAATCAACACTCACATCTGCTTCAGCTGCAATGGATATTCAATACACATTTCTACCTTTCCGACTTTGCACCTGCATGGAATAACATCCTCCCCAGCCTTTCTACATCCTGAAGTCCTTGTCTTCCTTCTTATAAATCCTTTAACATTTTTGTACCATTTACCCAGCATATGGATTACTATTTTATTACATTCATACACAGACATCCTTTCTCCTCAATTAATTTATATCAGTATCAAATACCACAATCTGAAACTCCCAGAGTAATACTCTATACATTTAAAGAATTAGAACAGTTATAGAATGGAGGCATGCCATAAATAAGTTTACAATACTGACAAATGTCATCTTCCTGTTTTAATTTATAATTTCCTGGTCAACAGTAAATGTCTCTCTCTTTTTTTTAAAGAAGTTGAGTTGTTGTAAAATCATAAATGCGTATAAAGTAATAATGATATGCATTTGATCCAAATTCAGAGTCACCCCCACATCGCCCATACCCCAGGTCTCTTGAGTCTTCTATAGTTACCCCATAACAGCTATAAATGTCCAACAACTATAAATGTTCATATACATATGTATGTATATATATGATTGTGAATTTTCCAGAATTAAAAAATTGCATAAGTATTATTTGGCTGATTATCTCCAGAGATCCCTCCCTATCCTCCCTTCATTTGGTTTTTTATACACTAAACAGTAACAACACATAGTGACTACTTAATGACATATACTGACCTAGCATTAAATGTTTATTTTTATTTCTAAGACTGATTGATTTTTGTGGTACTGGGAACTGAACTCAGGGGCACTCTACGCTGAGCTACATTTTTAGTCCTTTTATTTTTTTATTTTATTCTGAGACAGGGTCTCACTAAGTTGTCGAGGCTGGCCTCAAACTTGTGATCCTCCTGCTGCAGCCTCCAGCTGTGATTACAGATATGAGCTTGGCTTAAATGTTTACTTTTAATAAATACAAATTACAAGATGATATTTCTGAGGGCAGACACACAGAGAATCTCTTAAAGAGAATCATACTTTTTCTCTATAGATCGATTTAAATTGATATTTGAAAATGCACCTTCATTTTCTTTTGAACAAGACTAAGCAAGTCAAAACAGCTTTGAGCTCCAGAGAAGTATATTCCACTAACTTATCAAGACTAATGCATCTGCCTCTTAGGCATAATCAGAGCTAAAGTAATCGTCTCGATTCACTTTCCTTTATTCTTTATTGCCATTATGCTACTGCCCTCTCTGGGAAAATATATTTCCCCCTTGACTATTTTTGGTCTCCTTTTACCAATACAACTACCCTGGAGTAACTTATATTCCCAAAAATATAGACCTTGAGCCCTCATCCAACTCACAGTGACATCTGGCACTTTCATATCTTAGGTTTGGCAAAGTGTTTTGAACGAATTTTCAGGCACTAAGAGCCTGTACTTTTTGGCTCATCCCAAAAAAAGCCAGAATGCTAATGGCTTCCAAGATAAAAGTGGGTCCAACATCTGGACACAATAAGAAAAGCTGTATAATTAGAATTTAGTCTCCACTGGCAGGACGACCTTGAATTATTTGTGAAGCTGTGAGAAAAGTCTAAGTACTAAGATGTCTGCTCTTCTATTGTAAATCTCACCCAGGGAGGAGCTTCTGATAAAACACACAGTGAACCACAGAGATTATCTTTCAGGGATGAAAAAAAAAATCCAGTCAGTAATAAATTCCACAGTGTTAAGATAAGAGTCTAAAACTTTACAAAAGGCAGTTCATAGGGCTCCAAAATCTGGCCTTCTTTAAAATCTGTCATCTCCTATTGTGAGCTATTTAACAGATTCTCAAAACATCTATCATCTTCTTGCCAAGGAATTTAAAACATACACACATACCCCACCCCACACACATATCCCACCTCTCTTCTCAGAATATTTGTAAAACATTACTGAAACAGACAAATGACCTTCCTTTAGCTCAACCATTTTCATACCAGCGCGCAGACATACTCAAGGTGGCATCTACAAAATACTATTTAATACCAACAATACAGACAAAAGTATTACTATCAAAGGATAATAATGAGGAGAGAAGGAGGAATGAAGAAAAAGGAGGATGAAGAAAAAGTAGTCCTGATTGAAAGAATGTTTAGTAATGAAAAAGTCACCCTCATACATTACAGGGCTCATAACATAAATACCACAATATCTAAAATTTTCGAACATTTATACACTATTCATATATATGTATATATATACACACATATATGTATAAATAATCTTGTATCATTTCAACAAATCTACAAAATAGGACTTTTATGCCCCATCTTTTCAGAGTAGGAAACTGAGGGGCAAAAAAAGGGAATAATTTGCCTAAAGAGACACTGTCATTAAGACTCTAAAACAAGTTAAGACCAAAGACTCTGATTCCAAAACTGAATCCTCATTCCACTCCTCCTCCAGCTCTCTTGTCCTCACGCAGAAATACGGTTCTAACAAGACCTAAGTCTTAACTTTGATATAAATAACTGCACTAATATGTGATCCTAAGTTCATATGGTGCTGATTGGGAGTGACAGGCATATGTGCACATCAAATATACTGTGATGATAGTTTTTTTAAATCCTGAAGTGATTAGAAATTCAACAATAAGACTATTGTGGCAAAAGAAGTATTAAAATACTTGCAGTACTTTATGTCCTACCATACTTGCAAATCCTATAGCCTGAGTCAGAAAAAATGAGAAAGATAATGCACAAGGGAGGCAATGTTTTAACAACCTCCTTCAAACAACTGCAGGTGGAAAGAAAACAGCTGTGAGACAAGAATGTCTCTTCTACATGTTGACATGTGTATCTAATGGACAGTGTTGAAATAAAATCATTTCAACAAGAGCCTGGCCTCTGGTTTTAAATGAGAAAACTTATAGCAACAATAGGTGACTTCATAAAACTTAGGACTTTCTGGGGAACTATAAATACATTTATTTTTACCACATGACACTATCAGTGATTTATCTAAAACATGCTTCTAAGTTGCCCTAACTTAATTATGTCACTACGCTTTAAAATTCTATTTCAAAAAGATTAATGTGGCTATTACTCTAGGGGACAAATTAGAATTTCACAAACTAAGTGCAAATTTTAAAGAAAAATCATCTATTCACTGCCTTCAGCTCACAAACTCTAATTTGAAAGACTGAGTCAGGGAAAAAAACTTTGCAATTAATAGTACATGTTCTGCCTCCCATGAGCCTTACAAACCTGGAAAGAAGAAGCTGGAACAGTCGGTATGTGTATCTCAGAAATGCACACGGACTAGACCGTGACACAGCCACCAAGTCCTGAGAGGAGGAACCACTACTTTAACCACTGCAACTGACACCCTGCATCTTGTCCTTTCCTTGTGTGGGCAGAAGCAGCTTACCACTAAACTACAAATTTGTGCAAATCAAGCTATCTTAGTTGCTCCAAAATTTCTTTTGAAAAACATTATTAAAAATATTCTTTTTTAAGGCTGGAGTGGTGACTCAGAGGTAGAGCACTTGCCTGGCATGCACAAGGACCTGAGTTCAAACTCCCCACAAAAAAATATTCATTTCCAGGGGATGGAGTGGTGGTTCATAGGTAGAGCCCTTGCCTGGCCTGTACGAAGATCCAGGTTTGAACCCCAGCACCACATACACAACTAAGTGCTGGAAAAACAAAAACCAGATGAAAAAAATAAATGAAATTGACTCTTTTTCTCTCTCTCATTCTCAAAAAAAAAAAAAAATTCTTGTTCAGGATAATTTTTTTACAGGAATATTTTTAACAATGTTTTTAAAAGCTTTGATTCTGGGCTGGAGCGGTGCTCAGCGATTTCGGCGCTTGCCTGGGAAGCACACGGACCTAGGGGTTTGACCCTAGGTTTGAAAACCCCAGCACCACTTACACAACTAAGTGTTGGAACAACCAAGGCCATGTGAAAAACTGAATAAAGTTGTTTCTCTCTTTCTCAGTTTCACTCACTGTCCCTCTCTCTTTAAAAAAAAATAAAAATAAAAAAGTAAAAGCTTTGATTCTTTCTACTTCTAATATGGAACTAAATGTTCTCAATTTATCTCTGAATATTAACACACTATTTGTAAATAATCAAATAAAACAGGAGAAATTATTTTCCTTTAAAAAAGATCTTCTAAGCCAGGAGCAGTAGCTCACACTTATAATCCTAGCACCTCAGGAGGCTGAGGCAAGAGGATTGCAAGTTCAAAGCCAGTCTCAGCAATTTAGTGAAGCCCTAAGCAATTTAGTAAGACCTTGTCTCAAAACAAAAAATAAAAAGGCCTGGGAATGTGGCTCAGTGGTTAAGTACCCCAGGTACCCAAAAAAATAAAAAAGATCTTTAAGAATGGATAATGGATAATGGTCAAACCATTTTGTGCATATAACACCAAAAAATATATAACTTAATATAAAACACATACAAAATTTCATCATTTTCACACAGTATTAGTGTCAATAAAGTACTTTGGATGACATATATTAATAATTAACATTTTTCTAAATCTCTATGATATGCTTGATTTCAGAAGCATACATGTCTATCAATATTAATGACAGATATAATACCTGAATCAGTAAAAACCAACTACCTTGGGGCTGGAGTGGAGGCTCAGCAGTTATGGTGCTTGCCTGGTGCGAGGACCAGGGTTCAAACCTCAGCACCACATGTACAATGAAGTGTTGGAGCAACGAAAGCCACATGAAAAACTAAGTAAAACTGATTCTCTCTTTCTTTCTCTCTCTCTCACTGTCCCTCTCTTAAAAACGAAACAAACAAATCACCAACCACCTCAAGACAACACCACCCTGTCTTAAAATAAAAATGGCCTGGAGACGTAGTCTGTGGTTAAACTCCCACAGGTTCAATCCCTGGTATACCCCACCCCCACCAAAAAAAGTTCACACTGTTACAAAGTTGACCCAAATCTAGAAAACTTTATCTGTTTATCACCACACTTACAGGTCTTGATAACACAAAATACCAACATCACCACAGTAGTTTTAGGTTTCACTACAAGAGTACCTGAACTCTTCACTGAAGAGTGCCTACAAATAGGCATCAAAACAAAAGACACAGGATTTTTACAATATTTAACAAGAAACTCAGTATCATAGTGGCAATATAAGTTAGAAGTCAAAGGCTTGTGATCTAGTGTGATCTTACACAAGACACTAAACTTTTTTTTCTTTACGCTTCAACTTCATCTTCTATGATTGGAATCTGACATTCAATGTATCTTTTCTTTTTTTTTTTGCACAGGGAACTTTGCCACATTCTAGGCTGGTGCTCTATCACATGGCTACATCCCCAGCCCTTTAAAGAATGTTTATTTTGAGATGGAGTCTTGATAAATTACCCAAGGTGACCTCAAACTTGTGATTGTCCTGCCTCAGCTTCCTGAACAACTGGGATTACAGGTGTGCAGCACAACACCCTGCCCAATGTAACTATATATAAAGGATGTTGTGAAGGTCAAATAATATAAAAGAACAATTTTCAGAACAAGAATTCTGAATTGATATGCAGCAGACCAATGCCTCAAAATAGAAAAATAAAAAATATATATGCACACAAAAATTAACAAAACTAAACAAATACACAGTGTGATAATTTTAACATTTTCCATCAGAAACCAAAAGATGTCATATCAAAAATTAATGAATAGACAATTTAAAGGCAATTTGCAAACGAAATCTACTAGATATATATAAACTCCTATTCTGAACAATGAGAAAAGACACATTCTTTCTAAGGCACACAAAGCATTTTTGACAAAAATTAATAACAAACACACCAGGTCACAAATGTCTCAAAACATACCAAAGAACTGTTATCACACAGCCCACATTCTTTCTCTTTTTTCTTTTGGAGAGTTATACTTTACTCACACATTAAAAGTCTCATTAAGATATCAGTTCTTCCCAAAGTGACCTACAGATCCAAGATAATCTCAATTAAAATCCCAGGAGGATTTCCAGTGCCAACTACATTGCAAATGGCAGGTTTTCTTTTCTTTTTTATGGCTGAGAAGTGCTCCATTGTTTATATGTACCACATTTTCTTTACCCATTCATCAATGGATAGAAACTTATGTTGTTTTCATTTCTTGCCTATTATAAATGATGCAGTGAACATGGGAGTACAGATAGATGTCTCTTTGACATACTGATTTCATTCTCTTTGGATATATACCCAATAGTGGGACTGATGCATCATTTCGTAGTTTTATTTTTAATTTTTTGAGAAACCACCATACTTGTTTTCCCTAATGGCTAGTTACATTCTCAACAATAGTGTGTATGGGTGTCTTTTTCAACACACATCCCATCCCCTTCCCCTCCCTACACCTCCAAGTATCCTGGGGAGCCATCCCCCTATTACGCTGAAAATCATACAATTTGAAGTTATTGTTAGGTTAGTCATTTAACCTACTGCTTCCCCATGTATTCTAGCTTCCACATATGAGAGAAACCATTCAGCCCTTGAGTCTCTGAGATTGGGATACTTAGTGAAACTTTCTGACACCAAAAAAATAAGCTATTTTTAAAATATGAGTGGGTAAAGAATTTCTTAAGGCTGGAGAGGTGGCTCAGCAGTAGAGCACTTGCCTAGCATGTATAAGGACCCAGGTTCAATCCCTAGCACCACGTATATAGCTAAGTGCTGGAAAAACAAAAACCAATTGAAAAAATAAATAAAATTATTTTTTAAAGTTTCTTAGAAGTTATAAAAAGTGTAATATGTAAGAAAATTTAGACAAATATGAATTCATGAAAATGAAAACTAAGAAAAAATTCTGCAAAGAGCACAAGCTATTGACTTGTGCACATTAACTACAAACAAAAAATTAATATCCAAAATATAAAGAAATACTGCAAAACACAAGAGAGGGAAAGAAAATATGGAAAAGGCTTATTCAGCATTACACTCCTGTGTAGTCAACATGGATGTTAAGCAGTATTAAAACTAGGCCTGCAGATGTAGTTTTCTTCAGAGGGCCTGCCTAGCACACACAAGGCTGTGGTGTTCAATCCCCCATACTACCTTGCCCCACAAAATATTAAAATTAGAGAAGAAGCAACCAAACAGATTGAAGAGACAAGGCAACAAAAGTTAGAAAATGCCACTATTAATATTTATTTTTAATATATATATATAACTTTTCCCTAAATCAGTTTTGTATAAGAATTATTAGCTTTTTTTTTTTTGTACCAGGGATTGAACCCAGGGGTGCTTAACCACTGAGCAGCATCCCCTAGCCCATTTTTAAGTCTGAGACAGGGTCTCACTAAATTATTAGCTTTATTTTAAAAATGTATTCTATTACTTGGTTAGGGCTATTTAAGTTAGACAGTTTCAAAACTATATGCCTGGTACCATGGTGCACAAAGAGAATACCAATTCTGGTTAAGGACCACTAAGAAATTCAGGGAGAGGAAAAGTTAACTATTTTGAGATATTTTGGCTAAGTTCAGTCTCATAATTGAACTTTGCCAAATATGAGGTATCCAATCTCCTGACCAAATGAACACACTGTTTTAGTGTTGCTGTGGTTAATATTAAAAATATATTTAAAATTAAATAAACAATGCTCTTGATGTAGAATAAAGCCTATTAAACAAAGGATTTGTGAACTTTGGATGGGAATGCAATTTTAACTCATCTCCTATTACAGAGCTCCCCCTGCTGGCCAGAGACAGCACAATGCGCCTAACAGTGACAGCCTCCATGTGGCAGCCTCCATGCCACGCTTCTTTCTCATGGCACCATTACCTGCTCTTCTCTTACTGAGGGCAAACAAGTATTTCCTAGAGAAAACATAAGATAGAGAGCTTGCCTAGCATGTATCAGGCCCTGGGTTCAATTCCTGAGCGCACACGCACACACACAAACACACGCACACACACACAAAGCAGCAACAGCAAAAGACAAACAAAAAACTAGATAAATTAAAAGGCTTCCAAACTCCCCAATCTGATTATTCTACTCAAAGTAGTATGGGCCACAGTGTGCTTATATGGTTTAAGGCACTCTTGAGATCCTTTATAAAACAAACAAATCTCACTCCATCCCACTTAATCCCTTATCTCCAACAGCAATTTGACTCCTTCCTGGGGGGTCAGATATTTATATTCTAAACATTCGCTCATGTGTAGAACATTATTAGCTTATCAGAAACACCCCCTTTGAAATCTATCTGCCTTTCTTTCTGAAAATCATAGGAAACATACCTGGAGTAGCTAGTTAGTGAACCAACAAGGAGAGGTATGTTGTTACAGGGTGACACTTACACACAAAAACTGTAACATAAACCTAATTCTGGCCTCCAACAACTTTTGCTTTGCTGGGAGCAACATAATGGTTGAAGATGAACTCTAAAATCAAGTGTACTGCTGAATGTGATGACACGCGGCTATAATCCCAGTGACTCAGGAGGCTGAGGCAGGAGAATCACAAGCTTGAGGCCAGCCTCAGCAACTTAGTGAGGCCCTAAGCAACTTAATGAGACTGTCTCAAAATAAAAAATACAAAGGGCTGGGAATGTGGTTCAGTGGTTAAATGCCCCTGGGTTCAATCCCCAGTACCAAAAAAACCAAACACTTTTTGGGCAGTGAATAGAGTGAACTAGATAAAACAAGAAAAATTTTTAGTAGGCTCTTGTTTTAGTCACCTTTTACATTACTGCCCCCACTAACCACCTCCTCCAGCCACATTCTGAAACGTGCCTTCAGTCACCACCCAGTTAATCCCTAACAGAGGAGTAATTCACTGACTGAGCTAAGGCTCTTATAACCCAATCATTTCTCCTCTCAGCCTTCTTGCATTGTCTCATATAGGAGCTTTTGGGGTACGCCTTTCAACCAAACCCTAAGAGCTTTAGCCCAAGTTAAATACTCTTTCCACTCTTCTTTGACAAAACTCTCAGATTACCACTATGTTAAAACTCATTTCATACACTGAATTGTAATTAATGGTCTTCCCTCTACACTAGATAATGACTCCTTAAGGATAAGGAGTGCTTATTCATTCTCTGCTGTCCTTTCCACCTAACAAAAGTGCTTGGGAAATAGGAACTAAAGAAAAATTCATTGAATGAATTCAGTCACAACACAGAGCATCTAGAATAGGTGCTACAAAATTTTGTTAACAGCCAGAAATCAAATATTTCAGGGTTTGGGGACCATACTGTCCTTCACGTAATCTCTGTCCTTGTAAAACAAAAGCAGTCACAAACAACACATAAATGAAGGGGCGTGGCTGTGTTCAAAAGACTTTATTACCAAAAGTTTTACTGAAAAATAGGTAAAACAGGTCTGTAAACTATAATCTCTGGCCCACCAGATCTGGCCCAAGGATTATAGCATGGATTATAGTTTACAGATACCTGGTTTAGAGGAAAGGCCTTTAAATTAAAAAAAAAAAAAA